>JAQFXU010000651.1:0-44993 GCA_034693705.1 Spatulosminthurus flaviceps | reverse complement strand
CCAACCAAATTATTTTATCAAAACGGGCAATGCCTAAATGAATAACTAATGGACGCAAGATCTCATCTCATCCTCATATCAAGAAGAGATTCCCATCCGCATCGCCGATGGCCTTTTTCTAGTTTAATCATAAAATTAGAAATGGACGGATCATTTTTGTAAAAAATATCATCACCCACTATTAAACATTTAATGAAATTATTTCCCTGTCAATCAGCTACAGCCTGGAAATCATCGTTGAAAAACATTTGTTCACGAAACTTGTAACAATTCTTTAGAATTACTTTTACTGTTGTGTTTTCACACTTGTTAGATAAAGAGGAGGAATATGTTCATGAAACTATTCCTGCGCATTATTTCCTGCATGTGTTGGTTTAATTGTGGTTTTCTACTCATAATAGGTATCTACATTATTATTTTGTAACATTGCTCCTCTCTTATAATCAAGGAAGGACAAATAAATGAGCCTGAGAATAGAAGCGTGAACTGGTTTCCAGCGTTTTCAATGTTTGATTGATTGATTGATGGATAGTTCCATTGATTTCCTAATCTTCTACATTATTATTGGATTGCTGAAAGATATTTATACACATGAGAGAGATATGGAAATGAAAACTGCCGCCAGCACTATCAACATCACATTTAAGTTTTTAAGTGCTCATCGGAGGGAGGTGATTGTGAGTTTTTTCTAACCTAAATTGATTAGAGCCTGGGTATGATGAGTGTAATGGAAAAAGTGACAACAAGTGCCTATCGCCTGAAAGCACATGTAATCATGGTTGGTCAAAGAGAGAAAAATGTGAGATCAAATGTAACGTTTATCATTTACAAGTCCTCTTACAACGCCAATTGAAATATAAATTACACGTTGAGATTGATTTGAGTGTGTGTGAGAGAGAATGAGAGAGAGAGAGCGAAGGCGAGAGAGTAGAAAAACATGGATTATGTGTTTTACAATGACTAAAGATCAACAAGGCTGGGTGTTAGTACGACATTGAAAGGAGATGATTGAATTGACCGAAAAACACAGTGTTAAATGATGGGAAAAATGTTTTTGTCCTAATCAACTGCTTTTCTCAAGTGAGTCTCTTTCTATATGTTTCCCTAAGTTCTGTGTACACTGATCATTCCGAGTGTGTTCAAGTAGTTGAAGATCTGTGGTGGAAGTTGGGGGCGGGGTAGGATCTACTATACACACACGTTAATCATCGCCGTTACAATATTGGACATTGAGAGACGACAGATATAGATATATATATATATATATAAATATAGAGATTTTTATATACATTTTTATTATACAACGAGATGACAGGGACTGTTCAAGGCAGGTGATAAGTAAAATGCAGTGTACACAGTGAGAGCAATAGAAGTAATAGCATGTACACAAGAGTGATTGTCGGCTGGGATTGTCACCTGAGAGGAGGATTACTCAATAATGAGTCGATAAGGTGGTTGAAAGAAGACCGCCGTGGAAATTGTTTAGTTAAGAGCAAGGATCGATAGCGTGTTGACTTTGTCATTAGCCGACAACAGACAACAACAGGTGCGTGTGTATTCCTTTTTCAAAGCCCAATGCCTCGACATTATATTATTTGCAAAAATCAAACTCCAAGACGAGAAGAGACAGTGGAGCGGTGGGGAGTCACCCCGAATCCCCATGACATCGCATTCCTCCCGTGACAAATGCTCTTCGCGTGATTCTTCCCCCAAACTTCTATACCTTCTAGCTCTTTACTATTTTCAAGACTACCACCACCACTGATTTTTTCCCCATACAATAAACCCTTCCTCTCCGTTTGTATAGATACATATAGGATCTGCAAGGATTTAAATGGAAATGCATAGCGGCCATATATATCACACTCATAGATGTAATGTTATCACTGTGCATATACAGGGGAAACCTCATGGAATTCATACGCTACCAATCTGGACATAAATCATTCTTGCTATCTCTTCTCATTTTAACCATGATTCCTCACATTTATCCATTGTTTTACCATTCATTCCTTATGCTGATCCCTATCGCGAGACTCCCTTATTATTCTTTCATTTTTCCAGCTCTCGCACTGTTCTTAACGTACTATTTGCTCAACCTCTCCATGCGTATTAGTAGTGAGGAGCAGTATTGTTCTCAAGGGTAGCGTGTATACTCTCCCTAACATTATAGTAATATGCATACATCCCTGTACATACAAAAATATACAGTAGAGCCAGCGCTATAGTGTATTGAAACCCATAAATTTTTGTGACTATGCATTTCGATAACCCTTAATGTCTTACAATAATGTGATAACTACATGATTTTTCTCCTCCTACAAGTATTGGTTTACATAATTACATACACACCTAACAGAAATCCTGAGTACATGGAACATATAAGGATCTGTGACCTAACGGCCAATCAAAATATCAGAGGACAGCATAATAATTCATTATTGTGAGCAGAGGGTTTTTTAGAGTGTACAAGGGCAATGTCATATAGTAATGAAACATGTCCCCGTGGAAATGCACAAGTTAGCAAAGGAGACCTTAATAAGTGATTACATGTTAGACATTACATTGACTGCTATACACACGCTATATTAGCTTTTTTATTCCATCGAGGACTACTCTCTCTCCCTGTGTGATGTAGATAATTTAATAGGAAGTTCATAAAGGTAAGTTTTTAGAGTCCCGATGATAAAGTGGTGAGTAGGAGACGTCTTTTATATTGAACACATATCATTGCTGGTTATTGGGTAGGTTCTTTTTGTTTAACTACAGAGTAAGACATGAAAGACGAGTCTTCTTTACAAACAATGTACAAATAACTACGTCTGGTTGTTTTAACATGGTATTGAATTTATGTTCGCGTCTCTCTCTCTCTCTCACTCACTCCTATCATATTGAGACTTGTGTATACTCACTACACAACTTACAACAACTGTACAAACAAAATGCGAGTCAATGCATTTATGATTAACTAAGCGACAGGAATAATATCATGGGTTTTTAACTCCAACTCATTGCAATAGTCAAAGCATTAAACGAATCCAGTGGATTAGAACTTTTCCGTGGAAAATGATTGCTATTGCTCTGTGGTTATTACTCCTCTGATTCTTTGATTGAGCGTATGTTGAGTCATTTCTTGGGAAGATTCATACCTTTTGTCATCTGAGGCTCTTACTCTTGTGTGGATCATCCTCTCCTGCTGTTACAGTCATCACTATCTAATAAGCAAATGTTTCATGACGAACTTGCTTATTTTTTGGCTCACCGACACACTATGCACAAAAGAGCTTGTTCATGGCTGTGATTTAAAGGGAATGGTAAAAAGTCCAAAGGTACCCGCAATTTAAGCCATCATTTAATTTAACATGATCACATGTGCTCACAAATCTCGGACCTTTCAAAAATAATTAAGGGAGAAAAATCTCAGTTTTTCTCATCTCTCTCTCTCTTTCTCTTCCCAACGCATTGGCTACAAAGCTTAAATCCAAGACTGGTTTTTTTATCCTTTTTAACATTTCTGCTCAACTAGTTATATTGGACGGACTGATTTTAAAGAAGCCATCAGATATAATGCGGAAGGTAATTTATATCATTTGAAGGTTACATATTGAGAAAATTGACGTAGATATAGAAACGGTTGGAGTTTCTATAAGAGGTTGAAAGTAGCGCAGGTTAAACAAGCACACAAGATCTTTTTTTGTTATAGACGCAAGTTTTATTTTTTTAGAATCTGTTGAAAAGACAAGAATAATACAAGTTTAATTATTATGCAAGATTGAGTTGATACAAGAGACATGAAGCGGAGTTGTTGACTACATAAAAGTGCTCTGTGCTGGTTCTTCTTGGTGATGGTGAGAGAAGGAACAAGAAGAGTGGAAAAGTTGAGCGACTTTGTCCATCATATCTGGCTCGCCAGTGCTCTCTCTCTCTCACTCCTAGATATTCCTAGCTGGCAAGGATTTATACGGGATTCATTGGGAAAGAAAAGTTGGGAAGAAAAGTTGCTCTGTGACTACTCATGGGATGAGCAAGTGAGTGTCTGTATGGGTGTTGAAAGTTCAGGTTAAAATTAGTTTAACTGTTGAGTGACACGCATAGTTGACACTCCTTGTGATGAAACAGTCTCTTTTAAATTCATCCAAATTGTTTGAAAGTCTCATTAGGCAGAGTTGGCCATTTGCTCTGACGTGCCAGACATTTATCAAAGTCTCTCCATTTGTCTTCCCCTCGTGACATACCCGGGATTATAATGTAACCCAGTCGTGGTCTACCGTACGAATGCGTCTCCAAAAACTTATTCACAAGTTGACATGCATGAAGTAGTCGGAGTAGTAAAGGTCTCTTCAATATAGTCCTTATTCCTTTATAGGTACTTAATTTTCCACAACTTTATCCTATATTGAGTACATACAAGAAACCTACAACCATTTATAACCTGCCCTTTCCTCTAAAAGTAACAACTTGTGTTCCTCATGGTAATATATATGCACCCATCTATGTATCTCCATAGTTTCCCATCCCAGTCTCACTCAAGTAATTTTAATGTCGTCTGGCTCGCTAGCCCTGGACTGGGATCAGAACAGACAGACTCTCTCCGATCCTCTCTCTCTCTCTCGCTGTATTTGTTAAACCCGCTTTGTACATACAAGACAAGAGGGTCTCCACATACACTCGTCTCCTTTGGTCACATCAAGGTTTACCCCAAACAACTTTCTGGTCATCCGTGATTTATATCCTTGTTCTAATCTTGTGGACAGGGACGAGGCTGGCCCTATTCGCAAATCATTGCGATAAATCGTGTTCACCGAACCAAAATTACCCGTCTTATTCACCATCAGGATTACCATGATTGCCATCCATTATCATTTCTACTCACCGTTTTCCTTTAACCCGCCAAATTTCTTTTGCTCCCATACTCTACAATGATCTAATCCATGTCCTTCCTTCAACCCTACCCAAAAGAGAGAGTGCCAAGAGTACTACTCGACCTTTTCCTGACCCCTCTCCATACCTCTCCTTTTTCCTCATCCACAGATCATCACTTGTATTATGGTTCTTGGAGACTTTCCCGTCAAGCCTTTTCCCCGTTTAACCACAACTCCTTCCAACCTTTTCCTGGTCACTGGCTCTTCAAAACTTCATCAGAGCCTGTAGTCACCAAATGAATGCTCAAAGTAGAGCTGAAAATTGCTACTAAGATCTCTTTCCCCTTCCCAAAGTAAATCCTTTCTTCTTTGGAATTAAATTCATTTCCCCCTAAAATTTACCCGTCCAGTGATTTCAAAAAGGTGAAAAAAGCGAGGGAAATAAAAGAGCTACTACTACTAAAGACTGGGAAAGCAAAAGGAAGGAAGGAGAATGGTAGACCAGTTGGTGGAATAATGGTTTTTTTGTCGAGATTCCTGCAGATATTGGAGGCAGTTAACAGTTTTTTTCTTCAATGACATCAGGGAGAAGGGAAAAAATTGCTGAGTGGATGTAAATTTATCAATGTACCTGGAGCTTAGGTTTTTACTTGATAATTCACGTAGATATACCTCCGGGAATTGGGAATTTGCTGGTGCGGAACTGCATGATATTTTAGCTCGGGACTTTTAGGAAGTGTTTTAAACATGCCAAGTCCGTAAATTTCCATGGTGCATGAGAAATGTGAATGGCGAAGAGCTGTTTAGAGAAACTTCTTTGCCCGTACTTCAAGTCTCCTGCCTGCCTTGACAGTCTTAAGAATTAGTTTGCGGTTAAAAATAAATGTTTTCCAATGTAGCTTTGACATTTGTAGGAAAACAGGTGTAAAATTAGTCACTCACATGTGTTGAAAGTCGTAAAAATCTTTTGGCTCTAGCATTCCCTCCATGTACTTAGAGGAGCAAGTAAAAAAGATAGAGAAAGGGAGTCAGAAATGAATAAGAGTACTTCAAGTTTCAACTTCTCCATGTTTTTCAGCCGTTGTCGTCGGCATAAAAATTTATCTTTTTTATAAACTATCAGACCCAGAGATAGAGAGAGAGAGAGAGTCTTGGCTTGTAGAAACAGCCCAGCTATGACCTCCGCTATGTTCTATCGCTCCCAGATTCTATCCCTTCTCTCATATATTTATTTTTTGCTAGTGCTGTATAGTAGTGCTATGTGCTATCCCAGGCACTATAAAGCTACTTAAAATACTATAATGTGAGGAAGGAAGACGATGATAGTCTGTTTTGTAAGTCGGAGTTAATTATACAGGAAATGATGTAGAGGAGTGTGTATAGCGGGAGAAATGTTCCACGAGTAGGAGTTATCATCTGCGGAAGAATTACAGATTGGTGCGAATAACATTACATGAAATACATGAGTTGACATTGGACCGGGGCTGATTTTACATTTGTGTACATTTCAACGACATTAAGATGTCTCGCAATTGAGTCGGTTCCATATACACGACCCATAACTGCCTACACCGTCATACTGTCACAAGAAACATGGAACATTCATGTGTGTACAGATTGAGTCCTTAATGCTACTTTATGATACTGTTGAGAAGTCAGGAGTTTTCAAATTACTACAGCAAACAGCCCAGCAGCATATGCAAACCCACTTTTCTTACTCCACGAAATTTCTCCAAACATTTTATAAAGACTAGCAAATGTAAAAGCTAAGTGCAAGTCACAAGGGCACGTTGGAGCAACGGAGCAAGGAAAAGAAGCAAAGGAGCCAACTACTCCACAAATATGTCGACTACCTAATATACAAATCACGCACGGATAATAATTATTTATGTATGTGTATTAGCCCATATATTTTCAATGAGTAATGTCAAGTTTTGAGAGCAAGAGCGATATAATCTGTAATAATAAAAATGTGTCTATATTCGACACTCCCAAGTCGATTAACTATTACTCTGTACTATACTACACTATACAGCACTACAGCACTAGTAGAACGAGAAAGGAGGAGAGCGTGGGTAAAAAAGGGGGGAAAAGTTGGCTCATATTATTAGTGCCATCATTATAATGCTACAGTCGTATAATATTCCTAGTATTATTACTAGGTGGTTGAGAGCATTACAACCACTATAATATAATTTGGCTCCAAGATGTAAAAATAAGAGCAATGGAGAGCTCTCGTTTAATGAAAGTCAAGAGAAAAAAATTTTTGATTTTTTTCTTGTCTATAAGTTTGTTATGTGGGGGGATAAAAAGGAAAGGGTATTGTTCCCTTGGTGCCGGAGGAGGTTAGAGGGAAGAAGTGACCTCATCTGACCAACTTATCTTCATTTCAGCACTTGCTCAATGCACGGGCTCTGGACTTGGTAATAGGAAAGAGAGACTGTGTGTGATCATTTGAAGTTTTCTGTTTAGCGCTATGCTATAATGGTGGTGGGATTTAGCAGGGATATGGAGGATGGTTGACTTAAGGGTCCTTGGTACTTTTCATATTAGTCGCCCGCGACCATGTAATGTGTAATATGCTCATGTTTAGCCAGAGCTCTCCGAAGGGGAGGTAATGGCTGACAGCTGTAGTGTTCATTAGGAGAAACGTAATGAGGTGGCAGGAGTGGATTGTTTCATGTAGCCTTAAGGTAATTAGCATACAAAGGTAGGGGAGGGGTCCCACCAAGCCCGATCCCTATCAAGTCTCTTGGTCGCCGTCTCGTCGGTCGCACGTCGACCACAAACACAAAAAAATACTCAAATGACCCTAACACATGTCAACTCAAGGACTCAGAGTAACACTTAAGGCTTACTCAAGAATGCCACTCTACAGGCAGAGGCAGCGAGAGAGAGAGAGAGAGACGAGGGACAGGGAGAGCGATGGAGGAAGGAAGGAGGAAAAACCCAAGTCACATCTCACGCTTTTTGTCAAGCTTCAAAACTAACATTTATCATTTATCTTGTAACTTTTGTTTTGAATGATACCACCAAATAGCTAGTTTACTATTTACTCCTACCTAGAGCAATCATCTTAACCCTTACATTGTTATTGTAATATGACACTCAAACCCATCTCATCTGTCCACCTCACTGGATGCAACAGTTTAATTCCATTAACAAGCTATAATTTCCAATCATCTTCCGCATACCGACACTTACTTTACTCCCTCTCTCTCTCCTCCTCTCTCCCGCATCCGCACCAAACCCGCGTAGAGCACAGAAGAATCAACCAACCTACTCTCCTTTCCAAGAAACACAGCCTATTTATAGACGGTCTAAACAAATCCGCGCGGCTCTGAAAAATGAGCCGTGTCTTCTCCTCTCGGTTAGTATATATTTTCCATATTTTTCATACAAAACTATTTCAAACATAAGTGTTCTCAAGAAGTGTAGATATGTAAAATAGTATTTAAATTTTTCACGTCCTTTTCATTTTTTCTTATGCAATGACGAGGTAAATTCGTGAAAAATGACTAATTTCCAAGTTTCACCTCATGAGAAATGTCTTGATGCTTTAGAAAAAAAAACTGTTGAGTCTTAAAAAATTGAGTTGAGATGGTAAAAAATGATTGTTGATTTCCAATCTGAGAAAAAATTGAGGCTGCGTTGGGACTACAGATGCTTAAGCCCTAAGCTCTCTCTGTATGTTCCAATGGTAATTCCAAACTCAATGGGCATATTAATCTCTGCTTGACTAACAGCCACGACATCCTGACCTGAAAGATATTCTTTCAAGTAGTAGGCAAGGATAATGGTGTTGGGAACAACATACAAGTTTTCCTGACATAACGACAAGGTTCAAAAAGGTACCCCCCACGCGATCACACTTTGTCTCTATGAACTTAACTTCTGCATGGGTAAACATCTTAAAAGAAACTTGTAAATTCTAGCTCAAATACAAACTATAAATACAGAGAAAGAGAGAGAGAGAGAGAAATCCTCTACAAACTAGATACACATTACGTATACTATCTCCTATGATAATATTTACAAATAACATATAGTACTTCCCTCCTACTATCACTATACAAGCTTGTATAAGCTCATCCACGTACTTCATCTTTCCGAAAGGCTCCTATTCACTCTCATCCATTACATACAACAAGGGCGCTAGTATGTACTACTACTGTAGTTTTAGCTTCATTCAAATTGCATTAGCGTACATACTCTTCGCTGTACTATGTTCTTGGGCTTTACTGTGGCTGTGTACCTTGACAATATGTATGAAGTGCTATTTAAAATACAAGTGCTACTGTTCGTCATGCCATGAGTAAATTTTAATAGTACGGAAGGTGGCTAATTTGGAACACTAGTTTAGCTGTTGGGCCATTATCGGCGCAAGCGTTGGATTTCTGCGTAACATGTTTAATGTGCTTTTAACCTATGACCCGAACAAGTAAGCAAAACTTTACTACGTTTTGTCACGCTATATAGTCACCTTCCATCAAGGCTAAAGCATATAAAGTGTAAGGGAACCAAGAACCCGCGACCTTGTAAAAGTGTAATTACAGGAGTTACCATATTTGCGGTATTCAATTACATCATTCAATTATAGGCATTAGCTTGGCTACATATAAATCTGCATTAGGATTACTGTTCTACTTTTTAGCACCGAATCATGCAGGTTCAAGCAAAATCTTATTTATTATCAAAACTTTTCTCAGGATAAATTCTGCGTAGCTGACAATTTTTGAAGGAGAATAGTACAAATTTTAGAAAAATACGTTCAATAGCATCAAATGATCGAAATGAACTTAAACATCTATTTATTACGTGATTCTGATTTACAATTTCGTTTTTTAGCTACTTTCATATATACAAAAGGAGCTATTAATGTTTAAAGGAAAAAGTGCGCACCGTTGATTTGTAGTATTTAATAAATAATGATTCAAGCGGTGTGCCAATACTAATTTTAAATGTTGATTATTACAAAGATACGAATTTCCTGGTGGTCTACTATGGATTAAAAATTTGAATGTATGGATTAGGTTTATGAATTAACAATATAAGGGGATGCAATTATTATAGCAAAAGGATATGGAGGGGCTGGAGGTTGTCAGTTAAATGTTTCCATTGTTTCTTGCAAGTATAGGCATTCCCCTGATTGTCACAGCATGAAAGACTTCATCGATGAATATTCCATTATTAGCCATTCAAACTTTAGTGCCTCCTTCGAGCCTTCGATAGCTTTCCTAGGAGTTATAGCAATAGGAAATACAATTATATAATAGAGGTGGAGGACCCATTTAGATGGCAAAGATGAGCAAAAATATTGTTTTGATCTTTTGCAAATTTTAATTCATCAATAAAGAGACCTATGTAGTTTTAATTCTGTTGACTCTTCTTTATCAAATAAATAAAATTTGTTGATGCCTTAACTTCATAAGAAGTTATTTCATTTAAAAAATGCCACAGGAAAATGTACATACACGTAAGGAAAACATAGAAACAAGTAAGTAGGTACAATCGCACAATTTATTCTGTAATAATTATTATTGTTCTGTTTACTAGTATTTTTCTAATTAATAAAATAGGGAGTCGTTAACGGTCTAACGACGTATCCTGGGTGTGGGTAGTGGTGAGGTGTGATTACTCACCTTCCTCCAGTGGTCATCAGAATGGCCACCTCCTATACCTATGTTTTTACACTGAGAATAGAAACTTATTAAACAAGATTATTAATGACAGAGAAAATCAAAATAGAAAATCTGCTTGAGGTCATTGCTTTGCACTTTTTTTGCAACTTGCTTGCAAATGATTTTCTTTAAAAATTGTCGATTTAGTTTTATGAAAATTTCAAAGTTACTTTTGAACTTCTGATTTGTAATTCTAAATTTGAGAAATGAGGAAATGTCAAATTTGAAGGCCAGAGTCCAACTAAAAATCTAATATAGAATCTTTTAAAAATAAAATCTAATGATTTTTTGGGCAACGTCGTCATAAAATAATTAAATACGAAAATTTTGAATTGCTAACTGAAAAAATGTAGTTGTAAATGTCATTATGAATTAGTATCAAAAGTGTAGTACTAAATAAATAAGTAAAAGTAAAATAAAAAACAAATGCAATTTGAATGACTCCATTTGTGTCATAAATTTCCGACGGATATTTTACAACACAATTAACAAACGTCATACAGCCCAAGTATCACCCTACGAGGTGTAGTTCAAGTGTGTAATAACAAGTGAGAGAAAAGTTAAAAATCAAGAGATACACTATTACTATAGACAGAGGCTGCAAATATTCTTGAGATGATGGACACGATATGGACAAGTTACATACGTAGAGTTAGTCACGTGACAAGTGTAATAACATGAGCCGTAAAGTTTTATAAGCATGAGGACATAAGCAACGTTAGATTTCTAGGAGTGGACTGCTTGTAAAACCCCCAGGAATTGAATAAAATAAATTTGTTACACATTTGAATTACGATTCATCATTTTTATCCCGTGTGAATCTCTTTGTCTGATTACATAGAAACTCAGCTCCTCTAAATATGTTCGTTTTGGATTTTATCACCTGAACCAAACCGCCTTGAAGGTCAAGTTCACGGAGAGTGCTAATGTTTAGCAGTACTAAAGTATAACTCCAACCGGATTCACATGAGTCCCTCTGTTTTACAAATGTAACTTTGTCCATAGCTTTGCTTTATATACTATAGCTCTCTCTCTTCTCTTAAACCCACACCTTCCCTACCACTACTTTCCTTACAAATTTTCTATACTCCCTCATAAAATATACATATCATTCTTCATTAAAACCTTGGCTTCATTTGAAAGACGCTGAATATTTCCTACGTGTAGATAGATCTACATTATGTACATATTACTCCTGTACAAAATATATATCTTATTACTTTTAGTATAGTAACTTACTGTGAATTCTTTCTTGAAGGTAGCCAACAACATGCTTGGACGAGTTTAGTTGCCCATGTTCTCTGCAATAGTAGATAGTATTAATGCTTGGTGAGGAAAACCGGTGTCGAACATAACGATGAGCCATTAATGTGCAAGTTGGAATCCAAACTTTCAATTTAATGTCATACTGTACACTATTTAAATTCATATTTGTCATGTTTTCATTAGATTTTCACATCGTTTTTTCACTCAACGACTTCTGTCTCCTTCCCTTCCTCCTGCCTCTCTCCCACGAGTCTCACACACAAACGTAAACTCATGTATGCATACACACATTAAATATTTATACACATACACATACACACACACACTCTCTCACCATGAAACAATGTTCACATCCAGCTCTCAATGAAATTACATCAAAAAGCTTAGTTAATAATCAAACTTGAGGATCTCTAGGTAAAAAAATGCGTTTTATTAATACATTTACCACTACCTTTTCAAACAATTTCAACTTAATCAAGACATGTTTTTCCTCATGTATGTACACACACACACTCCTACCAATACCCCTTCCCTCATTTGCTATAACCATTGGATATGTGTAAACCATGTTTTTTTATATACATCATTTATTTTTATGACTTTCCTCCTCCCAACAGCTGAAGCACTGTTAATTAGTAGTAAGAAAAGTAAAGGTAATAATTGAAAAATGACAACAAGGAAATTTGCATAAAGCTCAACTCTCATACATTGCACAGTTAACATTCGCAACATATAACATATTAGTACACATAGCTGTAGTACAATAACAATATCCAAGTAATTACAAACTTATATATCTTGTAGATTAATGTAATCACGACGTAATATTTAGAGAAAAACATACTATTAATGGGAAATTCTATGATGAAACAATGAGGTGAAACATTCATGTTAAAGCATAGCTAAAGTAGCTCTAATGCTCAAGAGTACGTAATTAGGGTGTGGGAATGAAGAAGATGCAAAGTAGTAGTAGTATATTAGTAAGGTATAAAGAAAGAGTTTATTTGTGACATAAGCACTTTATTACTACATGCCTCACTACAATCATAACTCACGAGGTCAAATTACTATAATCGTGTTCATTGTAGCGTGTGTGTGTGTGTGTATGTTTGTGTTGAAGCTGGAAAAGAAGTATTGGACTTGCATTATAGATACTATAGAAAGGGGAAATCTCTCTCACTCTCTTACTCGTGTTTGCCGGTGTTCACTATTTGTAAATTGTCCATGAATATTGAAAAGCAAGGTTTGTTTTTAGTGGGGTTGGCGTCAGTCTCTGTAATTATTTTCTCCGTAGAATTTCATCAACTTCAAAGTTAAAATGTGTGAAGGGTATAATAGTATAACTAAATAAGTTTGGATCCCGTGAAAAAGGAGAGGAAGCGAGGAGTGAGTGAATGAGTGAGGAAGAGCGAGTGAGGGATGAAATAGAGTATTTTGAAGTCCATTGGGATGTTAGGGAAGCCAAACGACAGTCACTTGTTGACAAACATGTTGCACTCCCTTCTCCCTTCATTAACTACACATTATCATTAGCCCTTCATGAACCCATTTATTTGCACTTACTCCTAAGTTTCCTTAATCCATTTGGTCGTTTCGACTTTTGTCTATCTTTAACATTCTTGTCCCTATCCCTGATTCATTCAACCAGAAATTTCATCATTTGCTCATTCACTCCATGTCTAACAAAATGTAGAAAACTCCTCACACATAATTTTACATCAACCTTTCCTTCAAAGGGTTCTTCCTCCTCTGTATTCCGTATTAATATATGTATATAGGTATATATATATAAGCTTACACATACACACGCTCTCCTATACTATGGGCACATCTACCTATAAAACCTATCTCTACTGACAATAATGCGTAGGCAGCGGGTTGCACTTAACATTTGAAGTTACATCGCCACTATCTAATTTCTTTAATGGTAAGAGATATTAACCTTCCTTCCATTGTTCCTAGTTGGTTCGTATAGACTTGACAATTTGTAAGAAAAATAACATCTTTAAAATGCTACAGGACACTTACACTCACTATTTTTTCTTCCTTTTGTGAGAGAAGAGGAGTGAGAGGAAGAGAGAAAAGGAGAGAGAGAGAAAAAAAATGAAATAATCATGTATCAAAAGTTGATGGGTTGTTTCTTAACACCAAGAAAAGTCAAATGGTGTGTGTCCATGTGTAATATATACTATTATAATATGATATAAAAAATTAAATGCAAATGTGGGCAGAAAACAATAGATTTTGACTATTATCTGGTAAGTTGTGAGTAGTAAAATTTAGGTGGATCGCCCCGTCCGTTAAGACAGTTGAGATACACCTCTGTATTTCAAAGTATAGGGCTTTAAGGGAAAAGGATTGTTAGCTTACGAAGCTTGACAGATTTTGTCTTGATGAGCGGCAAGAAAGAGAGAGAGAGAGAAACATCAACATTTCTTTTTACTCTCTTCCTTTTTTGACTCAAGAGAATCAACCATTATCTAATTTTGTATGCAGAGCATGAGTTGATTTTCATCTCATGATGCTTTTCCTGGGTATTTTTGTCATGCTCACACACCAACTCTTCTTTGAGTTTGTAAATTATCCTAAACTAACTTTTTTTCTACAACTCTCTTTGAAAAACCTGAGGAAAAACATTGACAATGTAGTAAAAGAACAAGAGTTTTTTTTATTCCTACATACAAAAATCAACCAACAAGGAAATGTGTATTAAAGAGATTTTCGATAATATTTTTCCAGGAAAAACATTGAAGCTTGAACTAGTTTTTAGTTAACATTTTGTTCTTCTTTCCTGATTGTCCTTACACAACTAGTAACTGGTTGTTAGAGATCCCTATATATAGGTTCTTCTTTTTACTGTCATACTTCGCTATGCTGGTTCCTATATAGTTCCTATCTACTCGGGAAAAGTGTTTGTGGGAAGCGAGAGTAAAGTCGTAAAAGTCTGGAGAAAAACCGTAAATGTGTAACTATTTCTAATCTAATACCATGTTATGTATTGACGACTCCAGCTTGTTATTTGTAGCAGTATATATGTATATGGTGTGTGCACATGTAAGAACATCTACAACAGAGATACACACAAGTGAGAAAAAACCTCTCTTCTCGTCCACTTAAATAAAAATGAAGATTTACAATATGGTCTAATACGTTTACGTATAAAAATAAAATCTATGTATAAAATCCTAGGCCCAACTTTGCTATAAATGTACATACGTGTACATTAACTGATATAGGACATTTAACATTTATAAGGAACCTTATTCTCTGGATTCTATTTATTCTCAGAGCTAATTTATTTCAAGAATACGGCGCACATGTAGATTTAATTTTATACCTAGCAATATATATATATAAATGTAAGGAATTGCTAAGTTGATGGAGCCGAAGGCTTTGAAAAGTTTCGTCGATCTGTGAAGGGCTGAGAGGTGAGTACTAAAGAAGGGATGAAGGTAGTATATTAGTAATGGAGAGTACCTTCAAATAATAGTGTGTTTATGTACGTGCTAAGAGCATATATAGGGTACGACGAGAGGAAGGCGAAACGTTGACTATATAGGCAAGCATTGGGGAGGACAGTGTAAGTGTGATGATTGTATGCCGGTGGGTATTTGAAAGCCATGGATTATGTATTGATGCTATTGTCTTAGATGTATTGTCAACTAACTGATGGTAAATGTGGGGGGAAACATTGAGTACTTATAGAAAGTACATAAGAAAACTTGTCGTTTCTTGACACGGATACGTGGTCGAATTGTATGTGGTGTTACTGGTGCTGTCTCTCTCTCTCTCTCTCTACCTATACACTACAACAACAGTACATAGCGGCTCATAATGTAGTGTTGCTATTCCTGGCTATACACGGAGTAAAATTTAGACCACACCCATGGAGTCGGACACTCATTAGTCTTCTAGATTGAGACACTGATACTTCAGGGACACTTTAATGGCCAAACCTTGTTCCTCTCCCTATGTACTTTTCATCTGTCTCTACTCCAGTCTCCAGTTCTCTCGCTTCTCTCTCTCTCTCAATCCAATATATACCCCCGTATAAAACGTCGTTCAGTTGTGACAGTGTCTGTGCTCGGTTTTAGAGAGAGAGAGAGCGAGTAAAACCAAAGAGACAGGAATCCTATGGCTAGGCTGGGATGTAACATGTATTGTAGTAGTACTTGTGCTATAGTAGTGATGTAGTAAAAGAGCATGTAAAAAGTGTGTATAATGTGTGTAAGAGTCTGGTTTCGGATTAACTATTGATGCAAGTATAGAGCTCCACCAATAGATGTATCCTTATGTGTGAGCTTGTTCCATCTTGTCACTACTAATATATGACGCGGACCAAAGATGTGTATGTAGCTGAGTGTGGTAAGAAACAACTGGGATGGAAGACAAGGAAAGGCCCTAGACATGGTCGGGTGTATGGTTCTTGAGAGCGATGGAAGAAGAAGAAAAGAGGCGAGAGCGAGAGAGAGAGAAGAGAAAGATGCTTCAACATCCATTTACTTGGTTGACATCCCCAAACTAATCAGAGTCCAATCAAAAATTTCCTCACTGTAATTCTTACTCTAAATGGCAGTCATCGTCGTCTTTGTCTTGTCTTTACACTTTATTTTTAAAGAGAAATTTAAAATAGCTATAGAGTCATCCTTTTCCCACTACACACCAACAACTCCTGTCCATCCGTCCATTTCCCGTTTGTCTCTCAACCCATCCAATTACTCAATGTTCACTCGTAGTTCCTCTCTCAAGTGTTTACAGATAAATTCTCGAGTTTTCTCTGGCCCGTCTCCCTCTCTCCGTCCTCCTTCCTCAGCCTCATCGATAGCAATTACATTACAACTAATAATAAGGGTTGATGTAGCGAAATGTCCTAGCCTTTGTAGATGTTCGAGTGAGAGAGCGAGAGAGAGATTGAGTTTTAGTCTCTCGCTACAACATTCTGCTCCTATCACAATTATTACATTGCTATACATCCGAGTGTAACATTACCCGGGCTATATAACAATCATACATGTTTCTATCGACCTTTTAGACAATAATAGACGTCCGAACTTTGCTTTCAATACTTAAGGATATGGACAAGCCGAGGTTGACTCTAGCATCATTTGACATATGATGAGCGTTTCCGTGAGCTAAAATAATGTGCTCGAAAGTTTCCAGCCTGAGAGAGAGAGGAATAACAAGTGCATGTTACTCTGTATAGAGTATACATTGTAAGTAGTGAGGAGGATGGAGCGTAGTGGAGCAGTTAATGTGCAGGCCCACATATATAGTCATTGAGACAATTATACTCCCCGAGGGAACGTTGCTACAACGCTTTAATTAAATAGGGGAGCCCATTCGTCGACAAACCTATAATCATAATCATAGTCGTGCTCAGTGAACGACAAAATAACTCTGTAACGGCCAAGCTAGCAACAACTTTTCCTATCAACTTATATACCTTCTCCCTTAGCTTTACGGCCTCAGTCTATGTATTACTACGACGACGACTACTACAACTACCTAGTTACAGATGCACTTTTACTCAATTCTCGCTCATGTAGTTAGTGTAATTCAAACTCATAACATTTAATACTTTGTAGTCACTCTCGCATATCGTACAAATACACACACACACACAAACACAAAAATAAATACATGCCTAAAGTAACTCACTAGTAAATAACACACCTTCGCTTGTAACCATTCACTTGCTTAGCATTGCCATTAACATATAAAACCGTACCTCAGCTCCTTGGAAATTCCATGCTCGAATCTGCAATGGTAAAGGCAATGGTTAATGTGAGGGAGTTCTATAAATGTGGACAAGGATACATAGATATGGTACGAGGTAATAGCAAAGTGCAAAAGTATTTTCTCTCTAATAATATGGACATAGGGCAATTAAGACTGACTAGCTACAGGAGCTACAAGGAGCTACAACCACCTCTTGCAATACAAGTACAAGGTGGATTGTTGTGCGTGCCTTTGTAACATGTACGGAGGACCAAACGAACGCACCATCGAGTGATTATATACCACCGGAGTAAAATTACTTGAGGACTTAATGATAACTGTGTATTGATATGACAATCGGCATAATTATATGAATTAATAGAGTTTGTGTGTGTCCTTTCCTCGCTTGGCTAAGCAGCACGTGACAATTAAAGGTTTTAAGAAGCAAAGTGAAGTGAGCTCTATATGATAACCTGCAACCTATATAATTGCCTACACACAACCCATGTGTTCCTATTATGACAGGATCTATTCCTCCTTCTCATATGTCTCTATTTTACATAAATTCTCATTTCTTCAGCCGCCCTCGTATATTTTACCATGAGCCAGAGTCCCGCCGCTTTTCCTTTTCTACATGTTTTTCTAGGGAATAACTCTCAAAGTTTATGCTTCCCTTTAAATATTCCAACAACTTTGCCTTTCCCTCGGAATCCTCCTTCCAAAAAATTCATTGCCGCCTTTACACACTTGGAATTTAAATGCTAAATATGTTGTTATAAGTATGTCGTGTGTAAACATATTCATCAAATGTTGGGAGAGAACAACTGAGAAGCCGAGAAGCGGGAGAAAAACCATGGCAAGGCAAGGACGCTACCCAAACGCAGGCTTTTTCTCCCTCCATAACAATAATTCTGTCTCGGGAATTTGATTCACTTTCAAATAATTGTTAAATTGTATGCATTCAATGAATGTCTCTCTATTTTCTTTTACCGCCATACTTATGAGCAAGAAAACTTGATTAAATTGTAGTAACAAGGATTCATGGACAGCCTATTTACCTATACGTACGATATGGCCTCCTACCAAACAAAACAAGTAACACTCATTTACATCACAACATTTCGCCTTGTGTGCTTCTCATTCTTCTTTTTACTTCTTCCGTTGACTTTCATGTCCGTCTTGTAAACATGCATCAATTTTTATTTCCAAATCCAAAGCAAGCACCTGTAGTCCAGATGAAGTTGCCACGTAATACAATGTAATACATATGTTTTCCTTACATGTGGTCCACATCATGTCCATTTTCTCACTCCACCTCCTACAGCTTCCAGAAAAAATCCCCTTAAAAATTTATACTGCAGTTTTCAAACAATATAATATAGCTATATGTATAACTAGCGTTGCTAAAAGGCTGGAACAATGAGAGTACAAAGAGAGACTTTTAAGGGTGAAAAACCTGCGAAATAAAAGAGTCAAATGGTATACGTTTAGGAATAAAAGTCCCTTTTTCCTTTTTGACGAGGAGCAAACTAGGCCTAATGAAGAAGTTATAAATGAAATGTTTTCCCAAGTACTCTACTATTAGGGTGGTCCGTTCCTCCGTCCATCTCTCACCTTCATCGTTTATCTGATTCATATAAGGTCTTATTATTGTAATTGGATATGTTCGCGATAAAAATAACGTATAGGATTTTTACATTTCACAGTAGTGGGAAATAATTGAGGCTATTACAGTCACGAAACTATCAGCTGCTATGCACTAAAACCAAATGTTGAGTGATGTTTGCCCATGGAAATTTGTTGTTGTTGGGAACCGTGGAAAAAACAAGAGGCTTTACCTACATTTCTTCCCAAATGATTGACACCTATGTAATAAATACCATATTACTGTTATACTATTATTCCCTCTTAAAAAAATTAACTTTATTATTATTGCGGAGTAAATAAATACATAACTTCACATAGCTTTTGAAAAGCTTTATACCAACCATCAGTCTATGGATGATAATCGTTGATATCTTCTAAACTAATAATTTTTATTCAACCGTGTGCTAAAATTAACGTCAAAAAGGAAAGCATCAAACTATAGGCGTAAATTTCAGGATATACATAGGTAATTACACCCAAACCATAAGATAAAGCTATCATGGATGGCTGCAGGTCAAATTATTAACATGCACACACATTATTCACAATAATATCCTTACTTAAATTCAAACATTTCAAGCCTTCTGCATGTGAAAGAGCCTAATTACTATGAACTTGAAGGAATGAATAATCCATAGATTTTTATTTCTCATTTTTTTATTACGAAAATTACTCTCAAAAATCAAACTTGACATGTTTTACGCCAGGGATTGAAAAAATCTAGGCATACATTCTTCCTACTACATTTAAAAACTATAGTCTAGGTAACCACATATAATGGAGCATCAGGTTGAATTGAATTCACATAAAATTCAAAGCTCTAGGTCAAAATAATGAGGGAGGAATTTCCCAATTGTATAGGTAAGTAACATCATGCAAGGAAAGTGTATTATGAATACGAAGGAAACCCAAATCCTTCACTCAAATAGTTGACAATTACTGTTGTATTGTTATATACTATAGAATAATCCATAGAGACTGAAAATTGCATGTCGGCAGAGCAGAAACTATACACACTTAAAGAGAGTAACAACAAGCCCCTTAAATTAACTGCATGAGCAGGAGCATATACACTCCCATGACAACAACAACAATAATGATCCAAACTACAAGCCATTGACTTGGAGCCTATAGATATTTAGATGACAATCATAAAACCATGGAACAACGGCATTAATACTGATAATAATGAAAACACCACTAACGGATGATTTCTGATAAAATGTACACATTAAAGTAGGTGACAATATGCATTAGATTTTTTCACCATACCACAATTTCTATTGACTCTCATCACAGCTCCAACATGTAACAACATAACACGGTGAATATCCATTAGAAGAACAAAAGGGAATAATTTCCTCAACAATTACCTTACTGCTGTATTTTTTATGACTAGGACATCATCAGATGAAGCTTTGGAAAAAACAAACATTTTTATTAACAATGTTTTTAAAAAGTTAAGATCAAATAATAGTAAAATCAAGAATCATGTTTTTCCCTCATTTTATTACAATAGATATAGAATATACACGAAGCAGATGTACATATTATATACAATATATTCCATATAAGAAAGTAGTAGAGAGATAGACCGGGTGAAATGATGAGAGCTTAAGTGGAAGAGGAGTTTGTTGGAGAATAGAAGAGTTTATATTACTTATACATTAATTTAGTACACCACCATAGGATTTCCCCTTTTGTACTAATCGCGTCATAAGCATAACCTTTTAATGACGATGGTCGACAGCAGTAACCAGTTTATGTTAATGGCATCGTGCTCAAAGGTGCCACTGTTCATGTTCACTTCAAGTTTCCAATTTCAATTTCTGCCCATGCTCTCTCGCTCTCTTGAGCTTTATGTACTAAAATGTTATAGGACTTGTGAGTGTAACGTATCATTTTTAATCGCCCTTTCTGATTTATTGACTTTTCTCTCTTCATGCAACTTCTTTACTTACTAAACTGCATTGTTTAGATGATATCCATTAGTACACGCACATATGCACTATTCTACATATGCTTCTCAGCTCGTGTATAATTGCTGGCTCACTTTATACAACTAATGTATTAATACATGTTTTTGGACATTGCAATAGAAACTTATATGTAGAGTATAATAATCATACAAAATCAACTTGTACTCATGTACGTATGGTGAACATAGGAATTTGTACATGTTTGGCTGAGGTCAGTATCTCCGTAGCTTGTATATACATATGTATATCTCTATAATTCCATACAGAGCGTTTGCTCAATCCTTTTATAAATGCTGTAGATAGGAATTAATCATATGGTTGTTGGAAATGATGTTATAAAGTTATAATCCTTTTCATTATCATATGCACGTATATTTATATATATGTAGATCCTTAGTATTTGGTATGGCAGGAGCTCGAGAACAATGTCATGTACGGGGGATTATCGAAATCACGGCGGACAGGAAAAAATTCTATGCCACAACACATGCGGAGCTCTCCAGGTGTAAATAATTGGGAAGGTGTTCCCAATTAGCAACGAACCATCTTTTACGAGATTTTTTTTACTACTCCATCAATAATAAAGGAATTTACTACCGTAAAATCCATTAATTTTGTTTGCTTTCAGTCCCACACTTTTGCTTCACCACCTCCTTCCTTTTTGCTAAAAACTTCTAGTAGTACTAATACACTAATAGTAATCGCCATACTGCAACTATCTCTCCCTCCTTTAACATGGTTCACCTACTATCATCAAAATAATGTAACTGAAAATCAGTACCAATTGGCACTCACTCCCTATACATCCAGATATGAAAAATAAAACATCTTTTTTCGATTATCATAACAATTGTTACTTCACCTATCACCAAGCTCCATCGTCAACCCTTGGAATTCTTTGAGAGCATATAGTGTTAACAATAATTTTAACTACATTCCTTACTTTTGATCGTAAAATTTACCAAGTCAAGGATTAGGATTTTTTTTCTACATTGCTAAAACAAATCGCACTGGATTTATATATACCATATAGAGGTACAACAAAATGACAGCAAAAAGTGTGTAAAAATCCTTTAAATACTATTTATATAATTTGGCAAAGATCTTTAATGATTGATTTCTTCAGAACATAAAAGGTATAGAGAAGAGTATGTACTATTTTTAAACAGAAATTGTCCGACATAAAACTCATGTAAAAAAATCTACAAAACAATTTATTGCATTTAATGTATGCACATATAAAAATTTATACAGGATTTTTCTAGATGTCATTTAATCTTGGATGTATACAATTGTTTAGGAATTTTGTACGAACAAAATTTACTACATTTAATTTTGCCAAAACGAGATTTTTTTAAAAGTATGAGGGTTTTTATATCTTTATGTATGGATTGTCGAGGTAATTACATAGGAATGAACAATTTGTTTCAACCTTGTTAGGAGAGCGGATAAGATATAAGATGGGGACAGATTGAAGAATGTGGGAACATGAGACTAATTGGAGACCAGAAAAAGACCCAATGGGGTAGAAAAATCCACATGAGAAAAACCCATTGAGGTAAAAAAAATATTTATGGGACTGATTGGAAAAAATTGTAGTGTGCCAAAAGCTGTAAACTCTATAGATATTTGATTCTCAATATCAAATTAAGGTTGGCAAACAATTCCAACATAGATTTTATGGCAAATGTAATATTGGAGAATCAATAAATGTTAACATATATCAAGTGGAAAGAGCTATAGAGAGAAGCATAGTGAGAGGGAAAAAAATCTTTTGTTTTGATGTCCTGGTCTGCAAGGTTAGTTTTTGCAAGCATAAAAAAATCTATGGGGAGAGAGAGAGAGAGATGACAGGGGCAAATTATTTTTATGATCTTTTTCAGAACAGACAGGCCCGTAATTTTCCGTTAAAATTACTTGTACTGATTAAAAAAGAACAGGTTCGAGATTGTGAGGGAATTCACATAGAGAGAGGAAATAGTAGCAGCGTATACAATGAGGAGGAATTTACATTAAAGTAACAATCAATACTTTTTCAAATATTTAAAGCTTTAAATATATTTCTATAGCTACGACAACAAGTTTGATAGGGAAGAAAACTTGACTTTGTCAATGATCATTCGCCAATGAAATTACTCAATGGTGAAGCACCCCATAATAACAAGCGTATATACTCTGAGGGAATATCCTCACAAGAATATCAACGGCTCTTAATATATTTTACTCAAACAAGATTTTTCATACAACAGGCTTTGAAAGGAATGAGAGAGAGAGAAAAACTGAGTTGAAAATAAATTGAATTTCTTTGAGTAGCCAATATCAAATTTTAATGCTTTAGCGTTGCTATCAATTATTTTTAACGGTAAAAGCCATTTGAGTGCGTTTACAAATATAGTAAAAAATGTTAAAATCAGGGAGAAATATTTTAAGTAAGTAGAAGGATGGAAAGAGACAGACAAGCTGCAGTAATTGAATGATAGTAATCTGAGACTCAAGTTGTTTTATTGTCTTTCCTATGCATCTCATTGGAAAATATAGCTCTCAACTTGAGGAAAGGGAAAAAAATTCATGCAACTTGTTTTTTTTGCCTTTTATTATCACTCAGTTTCTGTTTAGTAAGTTTCTGTTACGGGGTTAAAGTCGCATAGCCTTTGTCATCAGCTTGTTAATGAATGCTGTTCGACACGTTCTTCTTTTTATTGCACTCAAATACTTCACTAGCTTTTTGCTCTCTATATATCGCTACTATAAGATCCAAACGTTAACCTCATCCATCGAGTTTCAAATCTGGATTATACTTTTCAACCACTTCTTCGTATAGAAAAGAGATATTAGATCTATAGTAAGTAATATACTATAATATATAGTAAGCAATACTAGCAGAGGCTGTAAAATTATTAATGGAAGTAGCACCTTACAAGGGGAGGATAGATCGAGTCACAAGAAAAATGCATTTTTCAAAAGTTTTTTCACGGGACGATAATGTTGATATAAATTTTTAATAAGTGTGCAATCCACATGGAAAAGTAATAAACCTACATCTTTTTTAGTCGTAATAATTACTTTTGTCAGTTAACTGAAATAATAAAGTAGTGAGAGGACAAGACATACATGAGAGACGAGTTTATTAGGAAATTGTCGCAAGGGATTTTTATCGATGGACATCATTTTATGGGTGAAATTTTTATGCTCATTTTAAATATTATTGACGATTAAAATTTTTTAATATTAGTCCAAGTAAGATCTGAGACATTAAGCAAGTCAACTGTTGTGTTGTAGTCATAATAAAATAAAGTAGGGGCTCTTCATTTGCAAGTAATTACGTATAGAGAGAAGCGTATACAAGTTCATTTTATTATTCTACATTGTCTCAGGAAGCGTTGTCATTTAATGATTAGTATTTAATAGTATTCTGGTTTGTTTCTTTTTTTATATTTCAAAAAATTCTTTTCGTAGAGACGCATATTAATAAAAAAAATTCAAAATAAATTCATTTCAACAAAATACCCAGCACTAAAAACGTTATTTTTTAAATCCCATTGACCACCTTGAGGACACAGCAAGAGCAAGAGAAATATTTTCGCAATAGGAAAGCAAAAAACCATGACAAAGTCCACAAATCTTGGGAGTTTGGTAAATAAATAGGGAAGAGGAATTTATTTGGTTGAGATTAATTTGGTGATGTATGCAAAAGAAAAAAATGTCGAAAATATATGAAAATATACTTTTAAGGGAGTTGAAAAAGACGGAGATGGTTTGTTTTGATGCATGGACTTTGGAATTTGTAGGAATTGTGAGGACTAAATAATATGTGTATATGGGAAGAGTGAACATATGTAAAATGACGTGAGAGGTTTTAGACATATAGTGAAGGTTTTCAGTGTGTATTTGGTATCAAGAGGTGTTGTTGAGTGGGAATGGAGGAAAGCTGTGAAGACGTGTTGGGAAGGTTAGGAAAATTAGAGGAGACTGTGAAGAAGGTGTAGGGAATAAGTTTGGTATGTATGTAGAAAGGACTCCTTGGTTTCCCTATTGTTTCCCACTGTGTTCTCTCTTGGGTGAGAATTATTGATTAAGAGGGAGGAATAATGAAAAGATAATGAAGTTTGGTCTTTTGCCGGGAATGGCACATCATTGTTCTTCTCTTTTCACTCTCGGTTGCTCATCCCAAGGGATTATTTGCAGAGAGTGCCACTCTGACTTCCCCTTATCGTTCCCCCCCTGCGGGGGGCACTCCGTGACTCCAACTATCTCTCTCTCTCCGACCATTCCCATTGTTTTCTCCATTAGGGACGAGTCCGCAATACCACTCCGTAAGAAAGACTTGACTGTCATCCACATTTACTCAACATAAATCATCAAATGTCCTCTCATTCATATCATATTTAATAAATAAAATCCCACCCAAGAAACATTTCAAATTCACGTTTTACATTTCAATGTTCCTCTCTCTCTCTCTCTCTTGTCCCTATACTATTACATAGCATGCCACAACAGGCTGGCTCACACATTAACTATACATAAGCCTCCTACCCGCCTTCCTCACAAATCTACATACAAATATTATACAAGCCCTCTACAACATGTAATGGCCCTACACACATGTGTACCCATTCAAAATCCCTCCATGTTCTACATACACCCAAGTAGCTTATACTTTTATAATCAGCTTCATCACACACATTATTACCACCATATCATTATGCATCCTGGCAAACGAACAATAAGCCTAGGTCCTCATTCAGACTCAACCCTCAATAATAAATGCTCTTTCATTTCTCTATACTTAGATTTCCTACTAGTAGTCCCAAACCTATAGGCACTCTTTCTCTCTCACAAACCACAAGATTCTCTTCCTAGTCGTGCTCATCTGGAAATCATATTTTCAGGTTAATAGACATGGACCCTATCATTTCCCTTATAATTTATGCATACACTATATCAAAGGATTTTCCCCCGTAGGAAAAGGTAAAAGTAAATAATTGAATATTAAAATCCAACAAATTCATAGGATTCAATGGAAAAGTTATCATTACATAAACTACTACAGCTACTCTTGTTCTTTTCCTCGAAATCATATACTTCCAGATTTATCTAAGACCTACCATTAAACCTATACATAAGACGATATGTACGTACGAGTGAGGTAGAGACTTGGGGATGGAAATACAATGTACAGTTACTATGTCACCTTATATGCATGGCAATGTATATGTATATGAACGTAAACAGAGCCACATGGAGTGTTTTTTATCTGGAATATTGTGAAGCAAAGCACATCCTTGAAGTAAGTGGTAGATCACTCTGGGCGGCCTTATGAGCAGCACAATTCTCTTTCCATAGTCCAGACATATGTTAACTCCGGGAAAAATTGTATTTTTCAAAAGAATCCTACTCTTTTTTTATTTGCTCCTAATAGCTTTGTGTAGTCCTACTCCGCACTCTGTCTCTCTCTCTCTCTCTCACTCTTTCCTTTTGCACTTGAATTCATTCTCTTCCTTCACTTCCCCTAAAAAATATTTTTACCCTAAAAGTGCATACCCTGGAAAAAACTTTCACTATTGTACTATACACACGCTCTCTACTCTCTACTATATAGGAAAATACTCTCTCTGGATTTGAAATATCCAGCGGGCATATGAATGACGAGTCTTTGAACCATGTTATTTTGTAATGCAACCCTTGCTTATAGAGAGAACATGCACTTTAAAATCAGAGTAGATCTCTAATCCGCAACACATTATTTCAAATCGAGCACCCTTCATAATGGAATCAATCCTTCGTGTCATTGTTATTGTCACACCCAAATAAAAAGCGACTTGCATTAAAAACATATGCTTCACCATGAGTCTTCTTGGTAGTTTTTCATATCCATCCCACTTTTCCTTTCTCTCTCTCTCTCTCTGTCTCTCTCGCCCGTTTTACATTGACAAAGAGTCAATTTTTAATTCCACATTGTTCCGTCCCCGTCATAGGGTTTTGGCATGTAAATACGTAGGGATGTCATAACTTATCGTCTACGACTTTTTAACTCAAATCATTTGCACTTGTCGTAACCATAACCTTGACTAAAAAGTGTAAAAGTGTTTGTGTCTTTTAGTGTTAATAGTAAATCATATTAAAAAAAAGTCCAGGACTCCAGCTCATGAGATTCATTAATTTCTTGTTGGAGCTCATGTACTTTTGTTTGCACCTTATCACTACATAGACAATTAGTTGGATTTTTCCAGATATAAATTCTCTCAATTCCATGTATTTTTTCCCACAAGAATACTCTTCTAGTGGCTCTTTTTCCTAATAGTAACAATACATGGAAGTTATTTTATAGCACAGTTTCCCTGGGGAAATAGTCTCCAAACCATCCTTCAACACTTATCTTATTCCAGACTTGATCCTGTATATTGTGACGTAAAATTTACATACCTACACTCACACACACACACACACACATTCAACTTTTAATTGTGGTGAAATTTATTTGGAATTTTAACCTATAGGATTTTATATATAATAAATATATACGCTGTTTCAGGCAACTGTTCTTTAGTTTTGAATAAACACATATACCTCACGTTTGTGGGGTATGTATAACGAATAAAATCAAGGTTACACGGGGATTTGCATAGGAAAGAGGAAAAAGTGTGAAAATTTCCTCAAAGTCATCCTGATTTTTTCCTCCTATATAATATAAATAACCATGAAAATGTTGACGCCTTGACAGGGATTTTTTGTAAAAATATGTTTGATTGCCAGGGGATTGAAATTGGTGTGAAAATATGTTTGATTGAATAGGAGTGCATATAGGCTGAGAAGGAACTATCCGTGCCCACAAAAGGAATGGAATTGTAAAATTGAATAAGTAGAATGGTAACCCTTTTAGTTTCCAGCTGTTGAATTGGAGTATTTGTAGTAGTAGTAGAAATCAAGTTGTGTCTATAGAGAATAAGCGGTACTAAAGCTAGGGATGTATACACAGAAGGAAATGTGTGAGTGGAGTGTTCATGTCTGTGTAATGTGTGGCGTAATAAGTAAAATGTGTGCATTTAAAATATGTAAAATGTGAAAGGAACTGTTTGTAACACATGGCGTCTTTTAATAACAAGAGAGACGAGTTTTTAATATTCTATTATTAATGTTGACACCCTCCCCTTCTTTCTCCAAGTCTCTGACTTTTAAGTCGTTCACTTTTAATACTTTTCACTACTTTTTTCATCTCTCTCTCTCTCAGTCTCACAATCTCTCAAGCTACATACGTAGGGAAATGACCCAATGCAATCTTTCATTATTATTTAGTCAGAGACTTCAATATAAGCGAACTTGCCAACTTTTCCTGGACATTATTGCATTAGAAGGAAGAACACAGCCGGAACCCTCCCCATTATCAAATGTGAGAGAGTTCTAAAAATTATAGACTATATTATTATGATTATTATAACCCGGAGATTTCACGTAGTTTCTCAATTATGACTTCCAAACCAAGTCGTATTGACATGTTTTCTCTCGTACCTATGTGTATTTATTACCACTTCCGTAAGTTCCCCCATCCTCAATGGAAATGCTGGATATGTCCACGCATTTAAACCTGTATTTATTATATAAGTTTACTACTCACTCTTGTTTGAACATCCTGTCAACTAATAAAAATCCTATTAGACCCTCAATAATAGTTATTGGAATCTGCTGGCTCTTCAATTTCTTCAATTTTAAAAGCACCAAAACCTTGTGTATACTTGAAGAAATTTTTAATGCATTTTTAATGGATTGCATTTTTTAAAATTATGATAGAATTTTTTTTTGAATTTTTGGAAAAATTTAGGAGCAATTTGGTTGAAGGGAGCAAGGATGTTTATAAAATGGCTTGTGAATTCTTATTTTTGATATTCTGGAGGCAAAATTGCTTAGTTATGTACTAAATTGACAGGGTATATAATGAGTCCTGGAGTGGATTCGGGACTTTGGGAGTTGTTAATTCTTTGGTTTTCTTAGGTTAAAAAAGCACAATATGCTTTTTGGGATAAGAAAAGCAATTCAAGATGAAAAAGCAAATTGCGGATTTGTGTAAAATTGGCAGGTTTAAAGTATTTTTGCATTCCCATTTCTTGCATCAGGTGTCGGAAGTGCAAGGTTGGGTCATTTTTATAATTTGGCTGGACAATTAAAATGTATATATATATATATCGTTCTATGGTTACTATGCGATGTGATGAAAAGGTACAAAGAAACCTGAAAGGAAATGCTCTTTTTTGTATTTGCTGTAATTCGGTGGTGTTTGTTTGTTTGTTGTCACATTTTTTGAAAATATAAGCTTATTTTTGATAACTACAGAAAGGGTCAAATGGCAACTTCCCAGTACGATTACTCGGCAGATTAGATAGATAGATAGGAGTTTATTGACCGATTCGACATTAGTCCTTACAGTCATTTCCTTCACATACGTTCATTACAATAGTAAAAACCCCTCGAAGGGTACTCGGCAGATTACATCTAGTTCAAATCCCGAAAGTGCGAAAAACCCACCATTGCATTGGTAAGAGCTTCATAGAAAAGAAACCGCCTCCAAGAGCCTCAAAACAGAGATTGTCTGCGGAATTCAAAAATAACAAGAAGTCGAAGGCTAGAATCACTAAAGTTGATATGAACTTAGCATTAGATGTGTATACCATTGTAAATAGTATTAATACAAAAATTAACGCCTAAGAGAATATTTTATATGCTAAATAAACCTGACGTTGGGAGCATCACAGAAACTTCAGCTGAAGCCAATGGACAAGCACAGTTTTATTGAAGGATACAGTTTGTATACGTACGGATTTGACAGTGAGAAATGGAAGGGAGGTGGAGTAGTTATTTTTGTATCGAATAGCTTGGTTTTAAACCTAAAAGCGAAAATAGCTAGTCTAAATAATCCTCATTAAAGAATACATTATTAAATTATTACCGAGAAGAACTTCTACAAGTGAGCACCAGAAGTTCCTCTAAGACAACGGTGAATATAAGCGCACGAAAAATGAGTTGTATGATTTAAAGCTATGCACAAATGACACCAAAAATGTCATTTTTATACAATTTGGTACGTACATTAATCTCAGATAAGGCGTCCTATCCTATCGTTATCCGTAATCTGAATAAATATAAAGTTTTGTTAAGTTTTGCGTAATTCGCAATGATTTTAAGCATTCATTTTGGCTGTTCACCTTCCATGTTGTCCGGCTTGTCTGGTCCTCATAGTGGTCAGTAGTAGAACTAAAATGACAGAATTTATCCATGTTGCCCAATTTTTAATTTTTTTTTAAATTCATTTTCATTGATATTCACGTATATAATTATAAATCTCTACTAAATTCCCCATACATGTTTATAAAAATGTCAAATTCTATAAAATTATTGATGATACTCGGATTTTCGAAGAAAAGAAAAATGCTTGTAGGAAGTAAGAAAAATAATGGTGTAAGTAGGAAGTAGTGAAAATTAAAGAAAAAAATGTATGGTAGGAGATTAAAGGGGCTGAGTAGGGAGCATACATGTGTACAAAGTGTAATGCTTTTGAAGAGAGAAAAAGGAAAGGGAAATATGGTCTAGAAAATTGTCAAGTTTCAAAAAAAAGAGCGAGTAGTATTTTCTCTTCTCCTGCTTCTCCTCCTTCTTTCGTCTTCTTGCAAGGGATCATAAAGTAACATGTTCAAGTAAGCGATAAGAAGACCAGGCCATGTAACATCAAAAAGAAGAGATTTATTGGAAAAGTACATGTGTATAAAGTTGAGTTTGTTAGCTTTTCTTGAAAATAGCGTTTGACTTGGAAAAACGAGGACGAAGAAGAAAACACAGAATCAGATTTGCTTGGTTGCGGCCACTCGTTTTTGCATTGTCAAGTTTTTTTTCGCTAGAAGAGTTGTTGTAGTAGTTGAGAATAACTTATATCTACTTGCCATTACATCCCGTCTAAATGCATTTATTTGTTTTCCTCTCTCTCACTCCCTCTATATATACACATACGGATATAAAAGAGCTGCTGGAGTTACCACGATAAGTAGCATTTCTTTCTTGGAAAAGCTCTCTCTCTCTATACGCATAGTATAGTGTATCTCTAACACACAAGTTTTTCCTGTCTTTTCGCTGTAGTAGTGGTAGTAAGTAGATGGATAGAAATAGGAATCCATTTTGTACCCGGGAATGGAAACACGTGAAGCGGCTTTTTCCCCTTGTTCCCCTGAGGAAAAAACTGTCAACTTGACTATTTGAATATCATGGAATTCCCCTCAGGAGCTCCCTTTTAATTATCCATACAGATATAAATGTTTTCAATTTACCCTCATCTCTTCTCCAGCTCTCTCGTTTTTCTCTCTTTCTCTCTCTCGTCTCCAGCCCTGTCTCTCTCCTCTATCTGAATCATACACTTGATTGTAAAACATGTAGTCAGAAATGTGCTTATTATACGACGCGTTTACGTTCGAGCTACTTCAACTAACTCTAATTGATCCGTAAAACCACTTGAGTTTCTGAACTCCCCCATTGTGAATGGGCCCGTTGCGTATTGTGAGGCAAAAGGAGAGAGATGGCACTTGGCAATTTTTTATGGACATGATATCATCCTCTTGTATACCTATGGACATACGTCAACCAACATAACAACCAAACCCAACTCTCATTTATGTATCTGGCCAATTTTTGACAACCTTTTTTCAGCCAAACCTTCCCATATGAAAAAAAATCCTAGCCCTTAATCTCTTGTATTAATTCCGTCTATGTTTTGCTACTGACGGCCGTGACCATTTTCACTCTTTACGAAAGAGTCATTCACATTATGCAAATTCCATTTCCCCTTCCTCCGTTCTCCACCTCATCATACTTACCATATCATTTATTACTCTCCAGGATTTATATTTACTTGAATTCATTTAACATTCGCTATTTTTCATACAAGTTTTCATCTATACGAGTGACAGGACCAGTGTGGTGATCCGGAGTGAGAAAAATGTCATTTCCTTACTCTCTCAACTTTTCAAGGTTCTCTCTCCTAATTTTCACCATCCTTCTTCATATTAGTAAAACAAGCATTGTATTTAAATTCATAAGAATATAAATGCTGTCCAATTTCTTATTATGTACCTATTATTTTCGTCTTTTACATACGCTGCTTTTGTGTACTACATGTACATAAAAAATTGGTTCTTACTTTGAAAGATTCTCGTGGTTGAAAATAGATTTGATTATCATAAAAAAATCAACTTTAAAACAAGAGACCACCTCAAATTTCTCCAATGCTATAAACCAGAGTACTTTATGGGAAAAAGTATGCATAGTGTGGAAGAAGCGGCTGCTGTAGTAGAAGAAACTAAATAAGTAATATAGTAAAACTCGTTAAATTCTTCTGGAGGAAGGAGGGAGGCGCGTTTGAATGCAAAGTTAATTTTGCTATGTCTCCTCGTAATAGTAACGCTTAGGAAAATGCGGGACTCGCTAGAAAGTAAAATGAGAGAGAGAGATAGAGAAAATGAAGCAAATATATGAAGACGAATAAAAGTAAGTAAGAGGATGTCAGATCGTACGAATGCAACTCGTAAAGTCGAAAGATTTTTTTCTACGCTTTTCTCTCTCTCTTACTTTGGAGTAGCTTGGAAACGCCGACATTTTGATAAAGTACGCCCCAAGTCTCGACACCCGGGTGTATGCGTATGTGTGTGTGAGTGTGAATTGAATCTATAGATTCAAAGCTGGGTGATGGTCTTCTTTCTCTACTCAAATAAGAAGTTTGGGTATTGTCTATAAGCAATGTGGCTAGGGGAACCTTAAATGGACTCTTTTTCTTCTATAGAATTGAATAAAATTCCACTTTTCCACATACTTTTTCCCCATTTTATTCGCATGTTGGGAATTCCTTACGTTCCCAACTACCAATCCTCCAAATCTCTCAATCGCATACCAATCCTACAAGCCCATCTACATAGGTACATACGACTCAATGGCAAATATTTATAACTCTAGTGACGTGAAGGAGGAAAAAAGTGCATCTTCCCATAGTTTCCTTCCTTCCTCCATCTCTTCCCTATCATCTTTTACACATCTCCAGTGCTTGGAGACTGAGAGTATATAGTTTTATACTACTATATACTACATCTCCCTAAAGGAAAAACTATCCCTCTCCAAAAACCTTCTTCAATACATTTACAACCATTACCAAGACATTAACACTAGTTCAACTGTATCTCTCACACCGAATCGTCCCAGCTCCATGTTTTCAGCTCAGGGAGAGAAAATTTACTTCACTCATTGTTTTCTCTATTTACAACGTGTGAAGTTCAGCTCAAGTTTTTTCGCCATATCAGTTATCATCAGTATATCTTGAGGATGAGCGGGAGAGAGAGAAAAAAACTTATGCTTTTGTATTTATCTAGAATTGAGTATAAATTCTAGCTCTATCTCCACCAGATGATATTATTATTACGTGGAGGATTCTAGCGGCTATAGAGAGTCCAAGCTATTTATTATAAGTATAGATTAGGTAGATATAGAAATAAGTTGAATGGGAGATCCATGAGAAAAGAGAGATAGAAGGCGGAAAATGCATATACCTTGATATAGTGGAGTCTTGGTTTAGAGCTCATTAATCAGCATCCTGTTTATCGGTGTCATAATCAAATGAGTTCCTCACAACGAAGCCAAATCAGAGCCTGTCATCAAGCCACCATCACTTTAGGCGTGTTCACAAATCCTGTTTTTTTCTTCCTTTACTAGCTCTTCTTCTCTCCTCTAGGAGCAAACCCTTCATGTGCATTGCACTACTTCCACCCATAAAACTCTACAAACTTGTCTGTCTCTCACATAAGGCAAGGGCAGTATAGATGTTGTAGATGTACCCTTTCTCTCTCTCTAGTACATTCCTTCATATGCGGGGATTACAGGATATCTCAATTCCAATACTTTTATATAATATACTACAACATATAGCGCAATAATAAACAAAATGAATACTAAAACAAACTTTGAAATCTCTCCACTCTCCACTTTACTCCTCACCCGACCAAGCTTTTTGAAAAGGTACTACTCCTCCATGTATGTTAATAACATATGAATTTGTTTTACTAGAGGAGGAAAAATTTAAATATTTCTACCTTAGAGCAAAACCAAGAGGAATTTATTAGTAAAAATTAAAATGAACAAGAAATGCATAGAATAAATTTCCAACTGTATGGTTTTTAACAAGTCACTTGTTCATCTTAGTTATTCATAGTTGAATGTAATGATACCACAAGGATTTTGCCGAAAAGAGCAGCTGTGCAAGTCTCCCAACCTCACTTCCCTTTTTCCTAACAGCTCATCATAAAAGCAAAGTGAGGACTTGTATTAATTCCTCAACTTTCTGCTTTTAGGGACTTAAATATGTAGACATTTTCCCTCTTCTTTCTCTTTAGTATATACATATATACATATACTAGGCCTGGATACAAGTGAGTGAAACAAAAATGAATCTCTAGTGAACTATTAGACGGGATTTGGCGTGGACACGATTTAATTTCCCAGAGGTTTTTTTGTCGTATGGAGAGAGCATATAACTGCACTGGAGCTACTATATTGTGTATATATTTATAAATATATATATATATATATGTAGAGGGTATGGGTATTATTTGTGTGTTTGTGTGTAGTGGGAAAGGAGAGGACATAAAAAGCTGGTCCTTATAGTAAGAGTGAGATAAGGAAGAGTATGGAGAGTATTGCGTTTATATGTTTTAGGGGATATAAGCGGGAGTGAGTTGATTTAAGCATATATGACGGGAGGGTTACAAGAGTGATGAGCAAACATGAAGTTACGTCTTCATTGAATCATCTCCGGTAGTAGTAAAACTTTTGGGGAAATAAACAATTTTAATTTTCCCCCTGTCCTGCCCCACGATCCAGTACATATTTGTGCGTATATGTGTGAAGGGATTCCATGAAGCGTAATTTGGATGAGAAAAAAACCACTCAGAAAATTATTCAAGCTGAGTACCTATGGATGGTAAAATATATTGTAGGAATAAAAAAGATATGTGTGTAGGAAGAGAGAGAGAGAGAGGTTTTTTAGTTTTGTTACGTGGTGTAATGTATAAAGGAGAAGTAAAAATGTGTGTGCTGGGCAAGTGAGATATGTAAGTTTAAAAAAAGGAGCTTAAATTAATCTCTATTAATAATCTGGCGAGCCTAATGATGGATCAGGAAGCATAAAATTTTTTAGGTTTTAATGAGCTACTTATCATGGGATTCATCAGAGTTGAAAAGGATTCATTCATTAGAGCAAAGACACCTACCTACCTATCATTAATTTGACGTGTGCTGAAATACTATAATTTAGTGCACTCGTTAAATCCTACCTATTATGCCACTCAACGGGTTTCATTAACTTTGGTAAGATGGTGTGGTTGAATACAATGCCGAAGGTAGGGACTCACTCTCAACTCTCGCTTCTAGTTCAAAAACACACACACACACGTCAACAACTAAACCCCAGTGGAATGCTATAAGCCTTTTGTATGTTCTACTCCGCATACTACGGTTGTATACGATAGGCTCTCTTTACCTTTATATTGTGTGGAGTGAGGAAATGCTACATGGGCTGCGCTCGCCACTTTTAATCCAACATTGGCACTATAGAAGAGTCGTGAATTTTTTTATGGTACAAGTTCATCCATCTATATTTTGTTGGAAATATTTGCCTTAACTTTCTTTCCGCTTTAACCACTCCGCCTTCTTCCAATTTCCCTAAACACTAGGCGTCCAATTTCACCCTGTTTCCCCACCAAAAATTTACATGTTATTTGTTACATGCCGGCTTTATTCTTTTTCAACCTCCTCTTTAGATATTTAAATTTCCTCTATATTTTAATCTACTTTGCATGTTACACTGGCAAAAGCGGAGTTCAGATTGAAATTCTCATATTAAAATCCCAATCAGACCTTTGGACACCATTCTCTTCCGATGTATGCATATGTAATCTTATGCTTGGAAGGGAAGAGATGGGAAATAGAAGCATTCTTTTACCACTTCCATGGAACCATTCATTTTGTTTTATTTTTCAAATAAAATATTTACGCAATGATATATCCCGATAAATCATTTATGTTTCATAGTAATTCTTGGGAAATTTTTGAATTATATCCTAAAATGGATTACGAAGGAATTCTAAGGATTGTTTGTCCTGAAACACACGGTTTTTGAAAGAGATTGCGTACAAATTCTGAGGAAATTTTGGGCCATAGAATTTAAATAAAGTAACATACAGATTTTGAAGGAAATTTCGTCCTATGGAATTTTGAAAGAAATTGCTTACAATTTCTGAGGAAAATTTTGTACCACGGAATTTTCCAAGGAAGTGCATACAAATTCTTCGGAAAATTCAATAAGCCTACCTGTAGTTAATGATGTAAAAACTATCGATATTACATTGTCACCTCACCTTCCTCTTTGTTTTGTATCATTCGATATCACACCCCCATCTCCAGCAGTATTAGTTGGTAAAAAGATGTTATATTAATGAAATGGAAGAGAAATGATAACTATGACCAAATTTTGTCTAATAATCTGAAAATCATCTCACATAATTTATCTTTTGATGATCTCAATCATCCAATCACTGAAGCAGTGCGAGCAAAGGCAAACATAAACTCTACGCAAATTTTGTACTCTGAAATTTCGAAAGAAATTGCATATAAATTTTAATGAAAATTTTCTACTTTAAAATGTAGAAATTACATACAAGTTCTAAGACATTTCTTTAAATAAATAGCACACCAATTCCAAGAAACAATTTGTACGAGGAAATTTTGTAATAAATGGCACACAAATTTTGACAATTCCTGCAAAAGTATCCTTCACAAAATACCAAAATTGGGTTTTACAAAGAAACATCTGCCAAAAAGTTAAATCTCCTCACAATATTTACCCCAAAATATCCTAACATACCTTGCGGGAAATTTCCCTCCACACAGATTAAATTGGATGACGCAAGCAGTTTCATATTTGAAACAGCGTGACATATAATAAAAATGAATTTGTACAATTCCCTCTAAAAAAGTAAAAAAAACAATAAACCATTCTAGCCAAAGTAAATTTTCTGACTTGAGGGCTTACCATTGAAAAAATATCAAATGCTAATGACTTCTCCACATTATTATTACATTCAAGCATAAAATGTGACTGGAAGAAATAAAAGAACCATATGTATAATATTCATGGAAAAATCATTCCTTTAAATCAAGAATAATTGACGGTACAAAGAAAGGTTGACATAGGAGCCTTGTTAATAATTATGATGAACAATGTAAAACTGGTATGAACAGCCGATGGACTCGGAATGACATGGCTATTATTCTTATCAGCAAACGCAACTTCACAGCAAGCCCAGTCAAAGTCTAGGACAACAATGTACAAACACTGTCAGCCCCAGCTGTAATGTAAAGGTTAGGAGTTATCGTAAATTACAGGTGTATCATTTCATATGTACTTATGTACCCCATGTAATTACTACAACCGCGGTCCTGAACAAAGAATGTGAAGACATCTACAGTGCCTCGAGCCAAATTCCTATATGTAATATCCAGTTAAATTGCAAAATATTATCAACTAAAACGCCACGACTTCCCTCTACATACATAAACCAAAGGTACTACTACAAATGCAAAACCTTCATTACTCTGTAATAACTCCCTATATAACCACACTTTTCTCACTATATACTCACCAACTCTTATATACAACACAATACACCTCATACGCTCTCAAGAATCCACATTGTTGTTCAGCCTTTATAGTCTCCAGCGCATCCCCATTCCTTTGTATCCCAGTATCTCCACTATATACTACTAAAAGCGGAAATACTTCCCTACACCTGCTGCCTCTGTCTCTGATACGTGGAAACAATCCAAAACTCAAGAAAAATGACTCCTCCGAATAAGCTCACTACATATACGAGAGAGACAGTCCTAGCACATAAAAAAACTAAATCCATATTGCATTTGGTAGGGAAGAAATTCATGTTCCCTGTGTATTGTATTTGTTTAGAGGCAATCACCGAGACAAAGTAGGAGTTATTCCCTTATACATGTACACAAAAGGAGAGAAAGTATACGACAAGTTTTGGGTTAACTTGCTAAAATGCTCCGGCTAAAGAAAGCTCTTCAGATCCTCTATCGGCTTTTCCAACAGTTTTACATCATTATCAAACTTTCCTTACTCCCCAACTCGCTTTTCTCTCTCCCTCCCTCTCAAAGTCATCCTCATATGTAACTTATTTCACGGAAGACGCTCCTCCAACTTGTATTTTCTATACTGTTGGACTGGAAGAAGCTAATCTATTCCACCCCGTGTGTTGTAGTTCTTGTTGAGACTATAATAGTAAGTATAAGGTAGGAAGTAACTTTTCTCTCTATATCATAGCACTCTCTCTCTCACTCTTCCTGGAAAACTTACTCCAACGATTGTCTCCCGGAGTAACATGGATACAGAGAAATGTGAGCAAAACTGAAGACAAGTTGATAAACTATATATTATGTATGCCTAGAGCAGACGAGATGTCAAGGGAAGGAATGTACCTGACGGTAAAACTGCCTAAATACAATAACATTTGCCAGGCCAAATACTCCAACAAATATCAACTTGATGGAAGGAGACTTATCTCTTGTTGTTTACTTGTATGCATACATGCAGAGAGAGAGAAAAAAACATATCTTGCCAACCTAAATCCCTAACCTCACCACATCACCTCAACTCTATACAAGTAGATAGCTACATCAAATTCCTCTATACTTTAAAAAGGAAGGAAACTCGAAAGGATTCCCAACTTCTCTTCCAATTCCCTCGCATAGATTCACTTCTCCTAGTAGATATGTAGTAACATTTATATATACGAGGGTTGGAAATCAGGATCAAATTATCATATTCACCTTCATACATTCATATAAAATGGCTCCTTTTGTGAAATTTTACCAGTCCAATATGGTACTCCTACCCCATTCCCAAGTATCTATATGTAGACAATTTAGAGGAAAGTGGAACCCATCTTTGGCCTCTATGTATAAGCCTCCTATGTATTCTATGTGGTCTGCATAACTTTCCCATGAATTATGCGGGGGAAAGAAATTCCGGGCTAAACACATATTTATATATAGAGGGACTGTATAGTAGGGAGAAAAAGGAAGGGCATATTTTTACTAGACTTAACTTTTACCACTAAAACTTCAACTCTCTCCAACTTTGAGATGCTGTTCAAAAAAAGAGAAGCTTTTTCTCCCTCGGAAAAGAAGAATCCACAAGTAAAATAAAGGTTTTTTTCAAGTCCTGAAGGAATGGTGGCGGAAAAATACTATAGGAATATGGAATAGCCCATTCTCTCTGCGTACTAGTATTGAGGATAGGGAAAGATGAAAGACGGAGAAAGAGAGAGAGAGAGGGAGAGTTGTGGTAGGAATGGAGAGGATGGTAAAGGAATAGAGCAGCTCCAAGCTTCTCGTATGTTTTCATGTCTACGGAACAGGAGATAAGTACATAGAATAGTTATGAGAATTTAAGTAAAGCACAAGACCAAACACAAGTTTCATTCTTATGGGTGGAGACGAGATAAAAACAGGAGAAAGAGGACAAAGCTTCTAACAGCGAAATTTTTACGCTCACAAAATAGTACTAGAACTGCTACTACCGCTAGATACTCAGGAGCCAGAGAAAGAAAGAGAGAGAGAGAGGATCAAGCAGATGAGGAGCATATAAGATTATGGTCTTGGCGTTGAACGAAAACGACCTCGACGACAGACTACTACATGAAACATCCTCGGCCAAGTATGTAGTTTGCCCTTCGGTTGATAGTAGTAGATTGTGAACAGAAGAAAAGCCAGAGAAGAGAGTAAAAAAAGTGCACGGGAAAATAGAAGTAGCACTTCCAACTCTCTCTTACTCTCTCGCCTTTTTCTGCCTCTCTCTTGACAGTATACTCAAGTCTACAGGAAGATAAGTCGATTTTTCGATCGTCTCGCCCGTTTCCCAACAAGCTTCCCTTTTTTCTCCTCTAGTAACTGAAGGGTGTTCGTGTTACAATTCACTATAGTAGAGACAAGGACAAGTTATATTAAGCTAACTTTTCTTTCGTCTGTTTATCTTCAGCAAGGCTCATAGCATTAGAGTATCCTCCACTTTAGGCGTCAGTATGGGAAAGGAGTGGGAGAAGTAGAAGAAGAAGAAAATGTGCCAGGGTGAACTACTCCCTTTGACTACACATTTACACTATAAATTCTTCACATACAATCTATGTAGACTTTCTCCTCCGGGATGAATAAGAATTATCATCCTCTTACTTCCTCCATGTCTTTTGATTTTCATTACAAATTTACATCCTATGCATTCAACGACCATTTCTTCAATTACCATTTCACTACCTTATTTTTCTAAGGTATATTTCCAAAACCCTAACCGCAACTCCCCCTCAGTCTCTGTCTCTCTCTCGGGCTTTTTGACCACATCCGTGTGTGCGTCAGTTGGCATTTCTTTCCAGCATCTTTTCCTTATGTAGCCCATGAGCCTTGTAAGAGAGGCCGTTTTTATTTCAGGAGAGGCCATTGCCTTCCTTCTTTTACCACTCCCTTCTTCCTTTACAGTTTTTAACTTACTGGAATAAAAACCTTAAGAGTTTTTACCCAGGGATTTTCCTCTTCTATACAGTATGTATAAATTTCATGGTTTTTCTTACCGAGGCCGATATTTTTACTTCATAATATTTCCCTTTTAATACGATTTAATTTCCTCCAGCATTTCGATGGCGCCATTATGGAGAATTTCTTTTGGATTTTTTGCAACATTTTTTTTGAAAAATAGTCCCTTTTTATAATTATTGTCACAAATCAGGTGCTTTTGCTCCAATGAATGATTAATGAAAGGAATTCAGAGTAAGAATTAACATCACAAGTCGTAACATGGTAAAAGTGTCCCAAACTATGCTTTTTTGAACATTGCAATAATGTCAATGTAGTTTTAATGCATTAGTCATGTCTCACACCCTCAAACCATATCCATTTTATTGGTAAAGTTACCGCTTCTTTTCCTTTGTATAAATATGAAGATAAATGTGACATAAATCACTCAATGCAAAGTATGTGAATGAAATAGTCATTGTTGGGTTCGTAGACACGGAAAATGTAAAGTTTACTCCCACGTTCTTTCACGGTGTGCCTTTATTAAATATAATAGGAAGAATATGATGATTTTGTTATGATGCTCTAGACTAAACAAAATAGGGCTTTTTTCCTGCCTTCCCTATTTTACCTCTTCTGTCCAAGTCTGTTTATGCTCAACTTACTGTCATTGAATGCTTAACTTATTGCTCATCACCTCATTACTAATGAAACTATACTAATACTTATCTATTATAAGTACCTGAAAAAAGTAACAGAAATGCTGAAATCCCTCTCTTCGTTCCCTCCCACGTCCCTAACAGCATATGTGGACTTACATATGTGGACGTAACAATATGTGGACAAATATCCCAAACTATAGCCAATAGGTTTAATGTCCTAAGCATATGCATATAGATTAATCACTAAAGTGATAATTGCTCTTGACCAATATGCTTCCTCCATATGAAGAATTAAAATATATATGGAAGGTTCTAGAAGGAATAATAGTTCATATGTAATTGATATCTTCCGATCAATAATAACTACTGCTTCAATGTTGATTTGAGTCCATAATGATTTTAACTAGGATCCATCCAATTTATATGAGTTATAGAAGGAGTGGGTAACAAAACAAGATTACAGAAATAATTTCACCTTCCCTTGGATTGGACAAGCCAAGGGAAAAATAATCATGATAAAATAATTTACAAACTATAGCTACCGACAAAGCCAAGTATGTACTGAAGTAAGAGTATAACTAAACACTCTATAATTTATCACATCCTACGTGCAGACAAAAAGATGCTAGTTTGCCACACTGATAGATAGCCAATTGTTACATACAGGCTGGCTGAATTGTCCAGTATAGAAATACCCCTTGGTAAACTAGGACGGCTTATGTTGAGTCATTACTAATAATTTTTAAGACTACGGATTAAGTATGAGAAAGAATATTTACCATTGTGTATAGATACTGTATCCACCACATACCAATCATTTCCAGGATTCCTATGGTTGATGAAAGAGCACTTCCACTGCCCATGTACTTGCTTAAATTTACTCTCAAATATCCTTGCTGTTAGGAATTACCATGATAAAATACTTCCCCCCACAAACCAGCTATTAAAGTTAAATGCATCCCTATATATTGATACACATATATAGTTATCTCTCTCCAAGTCTACTGCAAATTTTCACCAGTTTCGTCAACAAGTTAATTATTTTCAGGACCAGAACTATAATTTTATTACTTGCCTTTTATTTTTCTCAATTGAAGGTGTATTGCTTCATCCATCAGAAATAATTATTAGATTATATGACTGCTCTCTCTACACCAATTTCCCCTAATTTAATTACTTCCCCCAAACTAAGTCATTATTGGTGTTGAAATCGCCTCTACAACGCCCACCTTTTATTCCCATAGGAGAAAGACCTAGAATTTTAAACGTTTAAACATTTTCATACTTGAGCGTATACTCCTTGCATCCATTAAATCAATCTATTTCAGTCATAACCATTTAAATTCAAACCATTTCAAGAACAATTTTGAGCCAAATCCCGTTCTAAGGATCTATTTCCTTTATTTTGTAGCTCCATAACATTTTTAATACGCGGACTAAATCCAAAATTCCTTAAAATATCTATTTAAAATGTAATCCTTTAAAATAAGTGTGACCATTTGCAAATAAGTAAATTTAAATTTCGGACGAAGAATAGAATATATGGAAAGTTATAGGGTGAAAGCAAAATTTTCAAATTTTCAAAGAGAGGAAGTATTTATTGAAAAATTTTGTAGACATTACGTGAAAATAGAAGGAAGGAAATTTGAGCTTTTTATAGACAGACTCGGGTGACTGGGAAGGAGCGTATACATTGAGAGCTTTATAAAAAGGAGTAATTTAAGTGATTACCCGGCTTTTCACTTGAGCCTTTATTTGACACTGCTCGTTCGAGAGATATAGAGAAGAGAATGATTTGTAAACAGAAGGGGTGGACAAAGAGTCAAAAGAGGGGAAGTTAATTTAATCGGGGAAAGAGCGGAAATAGCGAGTGAGATAGAGTCAGAGTGAGACTAAAAAGGGAAGGAGAAAGTCAGTTAAGTTAATTAAGACCTATTTACGAGGTTTCACCCAACGACTCACACACAGCTCATGTTATGCTCCATGAAGTATTTATAAGGTGTCAGGGAAAATAGTATTTAGGTTTTACACACTTTTCCTCTTGTATAAAACAGTTGTTCTATATGTATGGACAAGGGCCGGGTACAAATAGTAACGAGCCCTGGAGCTTGTTCCTTCTTACAATGTACAAATACGAAGTACATCAACACTTTTACTTAGAATATATAGACATATATCAATTTACTTAAAACATACAAATTGTATCATTGGCTCCATGTCCTCTGCCAAAATTCAATTTAGTTGAAAACCTCTAATTCACTTTCCCAATACCCATCCAGTATTTATTCATTGAAAATTCGAAGCTGCTTATTTGTTTACTTCACCCCGGTCCCAGCCACAGTGTGTCAACAAATGGTCGTCCCGTTAACTGAGAATTTATTGTATTTTTATGTATATGCATATTTATAAAAATAAATCCTCTCCCTCTATCTATATGAATGGTTCGGAAAGAAGAAAATCAGGGGAAAAGTAAAAAGCAATTTAGTATGGGGAATTATTATTGTTCCTTTTTACACTTTCAAGTATATGATTGACATTGATGGTGGGTTTGGAGTTTCCTTTCTTTCTATTATAGATACATCAATTGGAAGGCGAGCTAAAGTTCTGGTATAATTTCGTATTTGGAACGTGTGGAATTGAGAGTTTCACCTGGCCCTAACAACTCTCAATAACAAGATAATGTTTTAAATGGGTGGACGTGAAAATCAATCAAGTAATAAGTTTTCCCTTTTCAACCTATAACAACTTCAACTGTCACAATTGGATTGTATGGAAATAATCTGAGAGTGAGCAAATAAATTTCAATTTTCCCATTTTCATGCGGGAAAATATCCAATTGGCTTATTAGTACCTAGTTATATACATTTTGAAGGTACCTTAAACCCATCCTTCCTCTCTACCGTAAACCTCCATTTATGTATTCATACTTGAAAAATTACCTTCCTCTTTTACAAATCACCTTTTCATTTCAAACCCATGAGAAGTTCCTTTTCCATAATTTCTGTTTTTGCTTTAACAAGCGGAAAATTTTCCCTATAATTATTTATCACATTTCAGTTTCTGGGAACAAGAACATTAAAAATATGATTTTCTACTCTTTTCGGCAGCGATATGAAAACTTATTGTTGATTTATTATAGTAAACTTTTAAAACTATTAGTAAATTCTAGTTGATTTAGCTAGTAAAAAGAGTGGAATATGTGGTTAGGTACAAGAATCACTTTGATTTTGGACTTTGTTTCAATCTCAAACATTTTTGTTACCATTTTGTTGTTAAAATTATTCAAACCAACGTATATTTTAGCTATATATTTTGAAGCCCATAAAAATATTAAGTCCTCGGGTCTTTAATTTTTCGAATGCATAAAATATTCCATACCGGAATACAGGGATGGCAATTCGAATCGGAATCGGAATTCGAATCGGAATTATATCCAAAAAATTTCGGTATTCGAATTCAAATCGGAATCGGAAAAAATCTCCGAAAAGTATTTTAATCCGAATTCGAATTCATATGGAATCACAGAAT
>JAQFXU010000650.1:0-45054 GCA_034693705.1 Spatulosminthurus flaviceps | reverse complement strand
GTTTCTATTCCTCCGAAGTGTGACAAAATGCCTTTGACAATTTTCATGAAACTTACTTTGGAAAATGGTTTCTTTTAGAAATAGTAAATCGACGGTTATTCATTTGAAATTGAGATTTTATTTGATCAGCTACAAGCTTTTTGCAAAGATTGCATATTTTTTATAACCTTGAGTTCTGTATTCCCTTTAAGGCTCATGTCATTGCAGATTGAGGTAGTTGAAAAAATCCCATTGTTGCCAGCGCATATGAATTCATGGATATATTCTCTTTTATCCATCATCAATATTCTAGCTTCGGTTTTGTATAACTTTGGCCTGAAGCTTGATCGATGTAGTTATGATCAGAAGCAAATTCCATGTAGTTTGAGCTCCAAATTGACAATATGAGATTCTTTTCTCTTTTACCGGTCCGCTTCATCACATTATAAAAGCCTATGAAAATTCTTAAAATCACAATGCTTTTTTGGGTTTAGTCGATATTTATTTATGAATTTTGCATTGTGACTTTGCTCGTGTCTTGAAAATTTTACACAGGAAATTATTACCAGTTTTCTTAATCTAATATGTACTAAAAAAGCTGAAAGCTACGGATGAATTTTTAAAATCCCACTCACCCGCGCTTTATTCCGGAACACTCATGACAGCAAATTTGGTGGATTTCGTACGCAACATAAAATTAATGTTGGGTATTTGGGCGTTCTATAATAGGAAATTCCTTTTTCCCCAAAGGACCGACCTACAATATTGCAAAGGGAGTGTGTATTACTTTAGTCCTCAAATCCTAGAGAATTTCGTACGGAGCTGTGATATGCTATAGTGAATGCAATTATGTGAATAATGTTTCATTAAAATTGTCCCGCTTTTGAACGTTAAAATTTTCATGCTCAAATCAGTACACAGTACACTAGCAAGCGTCGGTTCAGTAAATGGATCCCATTGATTAGCGTGTTCACTGTAAATATTTTTGTAGCATTAGACAGATATTTGGTTGTATGTATCATCTATAATGTTTTTCACATTACATTGGCATGCATTGCATCCTTTTACACTGCAAATTGTACGCAATTTTCTGCAAAGGCGTATGCTTGAAGTGTTTTAGTTCGTTGTTGTAAATTCAAGTAATTTTTATGTGCTAAATGAACCAATGGTTAATTTCAAAGCGTGGATTATTTGTCAGTTGCAGGAATGAACGTACATGTGTCAACAAAGAGATCATTAATTCCATTCCGTGATGGTGTTGCGTTTACGTGTGGTGTTACACTTGAATAATTTTTACTTTGCCGTAGTCCAGTATACTGGAAACATTGGAAAAGCGCTGGTCCTACAGTGCCAAATAGTCCCATAAAATTTGAAACACTTTATACATGATACGCCTTATAAATGACACGCTTTTAAAATTTATATGCTCAAACTTATTTTAGTGTTTTGACACTGCTGTGGTCCTGTAGGAACCAAGTTTATCTCAATAATCATATGTGTGGAAAATTTTAATTCTACTCTCGTCTTCCGAGGCTCTTGCGGGAAGCTTTAATTTCGTATTTTATAGAAATTGAGTATGTATTATTCATTGTATAAATGGTTGTTGTTTAGCGGCTACTGTAACTCGTGAGTGATGTAGAAAAAGTGAACTACGTGAGATTTTTGGACGGCTCATATTTTCTGCCAACGCTTTCTCCACTCATGACATGAAGGAACGGAGATGAATCCCAGGGTTACATGAATAAAAGTTCTCCTTTCTCTTCTACATCTATTTTTTCTTGCCGAATTTTGGAGTAGACCATGAAAGCCCTGATGGTAATAGAAACAGTCACGTATAAAATTTCCTTGAAATTCCATATGTGATACATCACAATGCATTTACAGAGTTAGAATTTCATGTACAGGCTCACTCGTTTTAGCACATGCTTTCTCCACTCTACTTTTCTTGGGCTTAACTTGAAGGATTGCCTAATCCAAAGGGATTTGTTCCTTAAAAATGTTACCCAATGTTTTGGAAAATTCAGAGATAAAAATTTGGGGTATTTTGTTGTTGAACAAGAAAAGTGGAAAAACGTTTGTAAACTTTATGTGGCTCATGAATTGTGAAACATTTCCTTTATTTTATACTGGACACTCGCTAAAATTCATAAGCTCTTATTTTCAAAAAATTGGATAAAATATCATTTTATTTCTACCATAAGCGATTTTTCCAGAGCAAGGTAAACCAGCTTATAGCAAAGGATTTAGCAAATTTAAACTTTAGATGTACAAATATTTTCCAAGGTGAAACCTTATAGGGCATGATCACGGAAAACTGCCAGTGACTTATTTTTATGGCTTTATGGAACGAAGCAATGTGCAAGCAACGACAAAACCCCAAAAGTCCAGGGTTTTTGGGTTTATGTGGGTTTTTGGGATTGGGGTTTTTCATATGCACACCCTTGTAACTTAAAGAATAAACGGAGGAAGTACTTGGCGGTGGGCGTTTCTCGATCAAATAGAAGATTCTCAACAGTACATAATGTCAATACGAGTAAATATAAGAGTTAGAGGTTTATAAACATTTTCAATTTAGTTATACAAGTGGTTATTCTGTATGAACCACGAATTATCGCTATTACTATATCATTTATCATTTGGTTCGGAATTTTAAAAAGTTGTCTAAATGCTTCAAAAAAATTAGGTATTGTTCCACGGACTCCAACCATTAAGCCTATTCTTATATTACATATCTATGTTATGTATATATGTATAATTACATTATCCTAGTATTTTACAATCAAACAATTTCTGTAATTCTTTGCTTAATATTTCTCTCTCACTTGGACTAAGCATGAATGGTCTATCCTCTACGGGTTTGTTGTGGTTGGTATTTTTAGTGGATCTACCTTTGCTGCCTTTAAATCCTCAGGTAGTGCTGTAAGATTTTTACAATTTGTGGTTCAATTTGTGACGATTTTGTTGCTATTCACAATCACAAATCAATCACAAATTCCTACTGCAATAACAAAACAATCACAATCACAATTTCACACTGCACCATCAATCACAATCACAATCACAGTATACTTTTTGCTATTTTGGATACAACTTACAATAGGATGTAACAATCACAATACCTTGAACAACAGTTGTGATTGATGATCACAATCACAATAACAAATTGGACCCACAATCACAAATCACAATATGCGTGATTTTGTTATGCAGTCACAATAACAATCACAATAACTAATCACAATTTACAGCACTAACTGTAAGGAACCGTGTCACTACTATAATTACTGCTTCCTACAAATTTTTGTAATAATAACTTGTGTGCTATAACTATACAGTTATAGCAGTCTATTTAGCAATTACTAGTTCATTGTTACACGTTTGATGACAAGTGATTATTGAAGCTTACGATTTACGATTATGGAAATAATTTTAAATTGAATATTCATTATAGCGTCGGAGTTTAAATCACATACGAAGTTATCGGAGCCCCGCATTGGATATATAGTTTCGTCTACCAGGAGAAACCTTAAAGACAGTAACCATGGAAGCAGTGGTAAGGTATCATTGTCAAATTAAATTTTGCTCATTCGAGAAGATATATTTGCTTTCCCCACAAAGTGTTTCTGAACTACCTGTCGCTCCTTTGTAGGAAGCGTCGGTAGTGCTGAGATTTAACGAGGACAAAATGTGGTCAGCTGAATCCTCCATCCTCATCAGATATAATGTTTAATACGGGCTTGTCCTTTTTCGGATCAAGGTCGGAAGCAGTAGAAAATCGCTCATAACGTCAGATCCAATCTATTGTTATCGGGGATCGGGGTGCTTGATAAAAAGTAACCATAGGGTAGGCAGAAGCATACCTTCATCAGCAAAACGTTGAAGACCTTCCGTCTCATGTGCGACTAGAATTCGAACTCCCCTCTCTCTCTCTTGCGACATGGTCACTAGTGATTCTGATCTTATCGACCTTGGTAGTTGTTATTGATCTTCCGTAATAATTATCACCAGAGCCAAATATTGTATTTATTCTAATTTTTCGATTTCGAATTCCTTATGATTTATAAGAAAATAAAAATATAAGCTTGAACCGTTACCATCGAACTATTATTAAGTTACGATCCCTACACGCGAGCTACAAAATGTAATCACTAAGTAAGATCCACTAAACCAGCCGACACGACAAAAATTGTTTGATACATACGTAGATCTCTGGCAGCCCAAATGATGCTGAACAATACCTCGTTAAATTAATTAGTTACCATTTCCAATGTATTTTTACCATGCATGTGTCGGTAAAACTTTGCTTGCAAATTGCGTAGGTTTCTAATGTTATATATTTCTCGAGCCTGCTACTGATACTATGCTGGTGTCACCCGCTGGCATATTTCCATCGCTGACGTGCAGCTTCTACACTTTTCCACAGTCCAAGGTCGGAGAAACCATCCTACACAATGAAAACGAACGCTGTTTTCACAATTCAATCAAAGATGTCAGGCCATTTCGCTATTTAAAATTTATTTCTACATTTGTTTTTTTCTACAAAATACGTACCATACAATTTTAGCTCTGCTGCATTATTTGATGACATGCATTAATTAAATATATTAACAATCTTAACACTCTTCAAGATTAAATAAATTATAACTTTCTACAAATTAATTAATTCACCAATAATTGTTTGCTTTTTGTTGAACAATATTAAGTACTGGAAACAAAGGTGGAAACAGTACAGAACAATCTATGGGTGCACCTTGCAAACATTCTTTGCGCCAAATTTAAAATAACATGATTTCGCAGTGTAAAAACTTTAATAGAGCCCAAATTCTGACTATTCTGAGTTTAGGCTCAATGCTCAATGGTCATCCTTTGCAATTGCTTTCACCAATAATGTTTACATTAATGTAGGTCCTTTTGGTGAACAAAACGTTCAGTTGTTTTACTTATAATTCACTTCATCACTAACTTTCTTTAATTATTGTTGCAAACCCATAGTAAAGGATTATTAAAGGAAACGCTCGGAAGTGCTTGATTGTCACAGTCAGAAACTAGAACAGAAGCTACAAGTTATGAACATATAATCTTTCTGAAGGATAATACGAAAGGGGCTTAACTAACGATGGGAATATTACAAATTCAGATTTCAGTATTAAAAAAGTGATTAGTGTGTGTTCAGACATCAATATTTTGGAATTACGTATCCATTAGCTTATTTTCAATCGCAATAGTAGTCTATAACTTAGTTTAGGTGCAATAATTATTTAATTTTGGTGAATTGGTAATTACGAACTCAATTGTTTTACGGAGTGGTTGGGTAACTGCCATAAGTTATCGTTTATCTATTTAGAATCATGAAGGGTTGAAAACCGAAACATGTCTGACTGCTCAAGAGTAAGTGTATTCAACCTTTTTCGTTATTTTCATTTGATGAAATTATTTGTTGTAGTCTGGCTTGGTTTATTGTTTGTTGAGAATTAGCGTTTGTTTTAGTAACCTTGTAATAGGAATTATAGGAATGTAAATATCTATATAGTTAAAAAAGAATGCTAATGTAGACATTTTGGATTGTTGATATTATAAGCTGAAGGTTGATCGAGCGATGTTCTTTGGTGCTCTAAGTTAAGAAAAATCATCGTGGACTTTTGGAGGAAAAGGTAATGAAATGAAATATGTTTTTAACTAATTTTAAAAATACGTATGTATGTGCTTTTATTGCGGACCAGGACTGCAAACCACTGATATTGTAGCGAATTCTTATGGGAATAATTGGAATATTTGTGGGAAGATGTGTAAGGAATGGGTTCTAGAGTGACAATCTGAAATATTTAGGCATGATGTAATTTCGGTATGGCAGTAGTAATCCTGTAAGTTACAATAACTTATAGCAACAATAACAATTGGCCTAGTAGTAATTACTTAATAAGGAATGTCACATGGCATTGTTACTGAGAATGCATGAGTGAAACATTGGGAGATGTAATGTGAAGTAAAATGGCGCTGATTTACGGAGTTGTTTGTACATGATCGATTTAAAGACGTTTTAAGTATGTGGTTATTTGGGTGAGCAAATGGAAATAAATTATTTATTCAATGATACGAATGGGAAATTCTATTAGTTGTTAGATATTAGATTAATCAGAGTTGATTTTAGGGAAGCTGGAGTTGAGTGGGATTCTTTGGGTATCTGTAGGTTTAGGAGAGTTGAATGGGAGAAAGAAGAGTACAATTAGGGTAAATAGAATGTGGTGTCATAATTTACTGTTGTTGCGCTATCTTAATCCCTTGTATTTGTTGCAGCATTAAATATTTGTGGTGTAGGTACAACGTGGGCGAAATCAGACAATATGCTGGCAGGCACGGAAGAAGTGGGAGCTGATGATGTGGAATGCATCACCGGCATTGAATATTTTGCGGATGTGGAAAATCATTCGTCTGATCCACTTCAAGGATCTGGATTCGGCGAGCCCGAGGGTATTCCAGGGCAGTATGGCAGTAGTGCGAGTCAGATGAGCCAGTACCAAACATTTTACAATGCTGGAGGTAGGAATTACTTCATCGGTTTTAGAAATTTCGTGTTTCAGCTAATTTTAATTTGTGATTGGAAACTTAGGAATTCCATCTGCAACCTTACCAGGTCTTTCTGATGGAAACTCTCAAGCAGACATAGGTTCATTGACCGGGTATGAGCAGTTACCGCAACATCACCCTGAAGTTAGTTCCGTAGATATTTTAGGCTTGTCTTCGGAAGAAGCGAATAGTTTGGATTCTGTGAGGATTGGCTCCGTGAGACAGTCACCGGGACTTTCATCAGTTGCTAATGACTCTGTACAAACTCATGGATGTCAGCTTTGCAAAAGGAGGTTCTGTAACCCAGTAAATTTGTTAAGGCACATGAAAGAATTTCATCATGTTGATGCTGCTCATGTGGTTGGAAGAAGGCGAATCAGTGCCCTACGTAAGTGCAGATGCCACCTGCATGGTTCTGTGATGGATTAGCATTCTTGTAGTAAAATTTTACAACCGCGCACGCAATAATTAATTGTGGTAATGTTTAAAGGGAAAGTGGGGGCGGAACGGTGGCAAGTTGCTGGCAAGTCGGCTACTGATCCGAATACCAGATATATCCCTATTGCACCAAAAACTTCGGGAACAATTGTCAACGCGAATTTGGCAGCGACCTCAGTAGGGGCATCTAATGCTATTTTTATTCCAATTGACCCAACACCTGCACTCAGCCGACTTCCTGTTAGCGTGGTTCCGTATGGACGTGGGAATGAAAACTCCAGGTGTGGTAGTTACGGTCTTGCTAAGCCGAACAATAGTGAAGCAGTAGGCAGTAGCGGCGGTGAATCCAGTTTATGCATGAGTTTGACTCCAGCCCAAATAAAAGAAGCGGAAGCACTAATCGGTAATAAAAATAATGGGATTTTTGCCTTTTGGTTCTTGCTGCACGATTTTAACAAGAGTATTTTTTACTCTCTTAAAATGTGATTTGGATAGGCTTAAGGTGATGTTGAGTGCATGTAATATAGATGTGGTTACAGTTGTGGAACTTTGATTTGAGTTAAAAATTGGTCATCAATGGTTCTTTGTATCTTTTGCTCAAAAGTTGCGGACATGGAATCATTTTACTGTTCCAAATGTTGTATTCGATTTTCGTCAAGAACGATGGGGGTAAATCATGCGAGAACTTTTCATTTTGGCGAGACTACATTCCTCTGCCGAGCGTGCAACACAGAGTACACCTCAGAAATACAGCACAGTCAAGTTTGTCGGGCATTTCAAGTCTATGCATCAGGTCCGGATATTGATTCCAGTGCTTCTGCGGGCTATACCTTGACTCCCATAAATGTTGCTAAAACCAATAGGTCTGTTTTAACAATCAGACCCGCTGCATTACCACCTTCCTCTTCTGAAATCTCCTCAACCAGCGCAGGTTAGCATTACATGTTCATAAACTAATACGTTAAAAAGAATGAGTCAGATGTTTTTTTCGTTTTGTAGATGTCTTAATACCGAGTACAAATTCAATTTTTCCTTCGAGTTCGAGCTCTCCCGACTGTGAAGTTTCTAGCCAGGCTAAAGACAATTCTCCCGAATGTATTGTCATAGATGATTCCGACTCTAAAAAGGCTAAAGCTATTGATTACCAGCAGTTTATTGCATCTAACGGCATTTTAACTGAGGAACAGGTTCAATTCGCGTTTAAAATGGCCCGTAAGTGAACTAGTTTTGTTTTTCTTTGTAATCTACATTGGAACTAAGCTAACTTCTACCATAATTGAATCTTAGGTAAAGTCACCGATGGAGAGTCGGTCAAGTACGAGTGTAAGATTTGCAAATTTAAGTTTACTCAGCCCGGTCGTTGTCGCGAACATGTTCGACACATTCATTTGAAGCAGTACTACAAATGTGGTCAGTGCGATGGGATCTTCCAAACTCGGAAAATGGTTGACACACACAGAGCTGAACAGCATCGAAATAAGGAATCCACTATTGCCGGAAATAAAAAAGAAACTGTAATAGTCGAGCCTGTTGGTATCCACCCGAAACTCATTCCTGCTTACCTAGATAATTATGTCGGTGAGTATTTTAGATATTGCTGCTCTAAGCAAACATTCCGCTTACCAATGTTTTTATACGTTCATAATTAATATTTATTATTTTTTGGCAGTTCGAGTAAGTGCTAATGCTAAGGATACTACTTGGAAATGTAGAAAATGTGATAAAATACTTGCTGCGAGGAAATATGCCTTGAGTCATGTTCGCCAGGTGCATTTTAACAAAATTCATCAATGCCCGTCTTGCGGTTTGTACTTCGAAGAAGGTTTGCATATTCATAGGAGAAAATGTACCGCCAGTTCGATATCTGTTAATGCTGATCAACCAAGAGACTCTGCTCAGTCTACCTCCGCTAGTAGAGGTACACTCTTTGCACATTTAATTCCAATAATAGTTGCGTTTGAACTCAATTGTTCAAATTAAAACGGATTTTCTTTTCTCTTTAGCCGGGAAAGCAGATTCATTCCATACTTTGACTGAAACGGCAACTGAAGTTTCCCACCTCGCTGATATGATGCGAAATAGCCTACAGGAAATGGCAGTAGTTAATATCAACGGAAGTATTGTGACTGTGTACAAATGTGTACTCTGTTCTTCTTCGTTCGATAAAAGAATAAATGCTGAGTCTCATTTATGGATTGAACACATCAGGAGCGAATGGGCTAAAAAGTGTGGCAATTCCAATGTCGATGACATTTATCTTAAGTTTTTGCAAGCTCAGTTCATCTCACAAAATGCTGGAGATGGCTCTGCTAATTTGAATATTCAAGAACAGAACTCGATAGAAGGTTCCTCAGTTGATCAGGAATCACAACTACATTATACTGGGGAGGTTGTTAACACATTAAATGATGAGAATGATACACAAGAATCGTTTTTTAATGAAAATGAAGATGAAATGCTTTTCGACCCTTCCTCTGTCAGCGGAACTTCAATGTATGTGGAAGAATCAACTGCAACTGGGAGACATGTTACCCAAGTAAGTCTAGATGATTCCGACGTGATCGCTAACGCACTTCAGTGCAAAGTGGAGATACATGTTGGAGAAGAAAATTTAGTCCATGAAAATGAAGATGGAGACCACTCAACTGATGTTTTTACTAATGACGATGACGGATTTCCTGAAGCTGGATCACCAATTGCAGCGACAAGAAATACAATTGACGACACAGCGATTCTGGCTGAGTCTGTTGCTGTTATTAATGGTTCCTCAAGCAGTGCTCTCACAATCAATTCCCAGGGAAGTAAGCCAACTTTGAGTGAAGCTGAAGTGAAACGGTTGGATTTAAAATCTCTTCGGTTCATAAGTAATTTTCAACTTGTATTTAGCAAACTATCATGGAATTACGAATTTTATTGCAGTCGTAAAAATATTTCGAGAACTTACGAATTCATCCTAGCAATTTAATTTAATTGTAGTTGTTGAATTAATTAATCGCCTAAATTTTGACTTATCCATTTGTAGAGGAGAGTCAAGGACAGTTCGTATGCATTGTATGCCAACGTGTCTCCAAACTCCGGCGTAATCTTGTCGAACATGTGAGGCGTGTGCATCTATGCGGCGAAAAAGAGGGTACCATTCTTTGTTTCTCATAAAAGATGGAAAATTAATAATTAATTTTGCTCAACTTAGTATACTGGGCCCACTGAAATGTTTATCTTAATTATTCTGAGCAGAGGATGTCCATCCACCTGAGGCCTCCACAATGCTTCCTACCTCTGGTGGGACTGGCAAAGCTTACTATGAAGAAATTGTGAGCAGAGCAGTGCAGAAATTCCTTTCAGATAAATCGGAACCACCAGTTACATTACCCTCATTTGGAAAGAGAAATGTACAAGATCGAGCCTCGAGATTTGTTCGTGAGTATCCGAAGTTCATTTAATTCTCAAATTTGCGAATTTCATTTTCAATGGTTTAACTTCTTGTTTCAGGTCCCGACGGATTTGAATTTTTCTGTACGATTTGCAAAGTAAGATCAACTAAGTCGGAGCGTCTAATTCAGCATATCAGTACTGTTCATTTCGGAGAGGCAACATCACCGATACCACCAACCAGAAACGTTGGAACTGAAGAAGTCCTGAGGTGCCCTGGTTGTAAAAAAATAATGCCAAGTAAATCGTTTAAAGCTCGACACGTACCACGATGTTCACTTGCAAAACGACTTATTAGACATCCACGCGGGCGACCAGTAGGATCATTCAAGAAACCGCCGGAAACGACTTCTCGGTATACTGGAAAAGTGGTTAACTCCAACTTTTACGTTGACTTTGAAGGAAATGTTCGGCGAAAAGTTGGGAGACCTTTCAGGAATCCTTCTGCTGTAACGGGCCCACGTGGTGAAAAGTATGTGATTGATCCTACGGGAAAGCCAGTTCCAGAACTTACAGCGGTCGATGATAGTTGTAGTCGTGCTTTGGAACCTACTGAAACTCCTGATACCGATACGGCGAGTGAACCAGAATTTTGTCAAAAACAGTCGAACAATTCCAGCCATGCTAATTTGGCTATAACGCAGCCTGTGTCCCGAGCAGCTGGAAATAATAAACCCCGTGCAGGTGGTCTGCCCTCGAAACACCCACATCCAATTCCATCCAATAAATCCTCAAAAACTATCGCCACACCTGAAACTACGGAAAACCTACGGAGTATTGATAAGTCTAAAGTAGATAAACCAGAAACGGCGAAAACAATTAGCAATATTAATTCAACCCCATCCATGGTATTGAGGCCCGAGGATGTAAAAAAATTAATCAGTAAGTCATTTTGAACGTTAAAAACTGTATAGAGTTAGTTCAATTGTTTTGTAATATTTTATCTTTAAGCATAAAATTTAAAAGCTAAAATTATCAGCTCTCCAGCAATTAAAAAATTCTTTCGCGGTTACGCGTAATGTCTGCTTTCACAAGTATCTAACACAATTGATCGAATGTATTTTAATTTTTTGATACAGTTCCTTGGAGTATCGGTGGAAAGTATTCTTTTTCGAAGTGTAAAGAATGTTCTGTTCTTTTTACTAAATACGCGAATGCTGAGGCGCATGTTCGGAACGCGCATTCAGGTTGGAATAGTAATTATAGTTTCAGGCATTTGTCACTTCTTAAAATCTATAACCTTATCGAGTGAAAGTAGTAAAAATTTAGATTCTTCAACAGACAAAATTTACGGAAACAAAATAGTTCGTTAACTAATTAAGAAATTCTGTGAAATTTAGCATCCGTTCAAACAACTCTTGCCAAAGAAAGTTCTCTGCCCGACAATGATAAAACCCTGTCACCACCGCTTGCATCTCTACCACCAAAAACTCCACCGCCCCATCTAAACAAAAACTCAGATGATGAAGAGAACTCTCCAGAATTGACCCCATCAAGCATTGGTAAAACCAGATCAAAAAGAAGTTACATTATTGACAGCGATTCCGAAGAAGACGAACGGGGCGTTTATGAAGGTTTTAGTCCCGCGGCACCTTCCAGCGATGAAGAAGAGACTCAAACTGTAGAAACAGATGCAACAAATCCAGCCGCCGTTAGTAGCGATCAAGTTGAGAAGATTGATTCATCCAAGCCAAAGACATCAACAACTCAAAGTCAAGTACTGAGTAAATTTCGACCATTTAGCGCATTCCAATCTGGAGATGCTCTGAAGAAGTACTTACAACCAAAACGTGTTTCCAAAGCACTAACTTCATTGACATCGAAAGAATTTACTGATGCGCAAAATTTCATAGGTATTTAAAATTTTCGATTTTATAAAAAATTTTACGCAAAACATTTGACCAATGATTTGAATACGTATTTATGAACTACTAGTAAAAATTGAACGAAATGGTTACGAATGCCGAGAATGTGGTGGAAAATTCCCGAGACTGAACGCAATATCTCGTCACGTCCGCCTGAAGCATTTTGTGGAGAGACCATACCATTGTACAAGTTGCGATGCACGATTTTTCCATCTTAATGAATATGAGTCACATAAGTCGGATTGTGCTGAGTCAAAAGGCCCGGAAAATATGTCATCTGAAAGGCCAAAACTCCTGGCGCAGTCATGGTCTGACAATTCTAAAACGAAATCTAAGGTTGAAAAAGGTGATGATTCTCGAATAGGTGTTGCAGAAACACGAGGAAATATTAAAGACGCCGGAAGTTTCATAGGTAACTTAAATAATATCTGCATGCATGAAGTTGAGGAAGTCGTTTAATATATTAATATCTTATTTGACCTTTTTTGACTTCTTTATGTAACAGAAAAAATTGGAAAGAAACGATCTAGATGCAAAATCTGTAAACTAACTTTCGCTAGTGGATACAGCGGTGTCAAGCATGTCCGTAGAATTCATTTTGACGAAAAACCATTCAAATGTTCAAAATGTAATGAAACGTTTCGTTACTTGGAAACATCCCGGAATCATGAACAGGTCTGTGGGACTGGAAACCCTGCTACCTCAAATGAGCAGGTGGGGGAAGAACCAGTTTCTTCCATAGATTTGTTGCTGTCGAAAGATTTTCCATCAAGTGAAAAATCGGAAAACAAAAGCATTCTTCAACCTGAACAGCCTACAGAAAAAGAGGATCCAACTTTTAGATGCAAATTATGCAACGAAGTTTCGTCCGATAAACCGCTTTTTAGATATCATCTTGTCAGTGTGCACTGTAAGTTAAACAAGGGTTCTTATCCAGTGATGATTTAGAAATAAAAACGAATTCTCTTACTTAGTTTTTGTCTAATTACTCGTTTTTGTTGCAGACGAAGAACTTTCAAAGGGAAAAGCAAGTAGCTTTTTTGATATGATAGAGGATATTATTGATACATTAGCAATCAAAGTAGAGCCTAGGAAAACAACAATAGTTCTCCCAGCGAAAGCGAATAAAAAACGAACAGCTACTGGGAAATCGAGTCGGTCCAAGAAACGGTCGAAAGGTATTGGGACAGTAGTCGAAGACCAAAGTTCTGTGCAAGTAGAAACAGGTGCGGAAATTATATTGCACTAATTTAATATGTGCAGTTTGATCCAAGTTTTTCATATTTGTACTAAACGGTTTGCAAAAATATTTTATTATGGTGAAAAATTAGTATGACAGTTTCAAGTAACAATTGTTTAATCATTTAATTAGAATCTCCTTCACCACAAAATACTACTAGTAGCAGTGAGGAAATGATGGAGAAGTCAATTTGTACCAATCCGGTCGCTGTACACAGGGATGAGAAACAGCTGCTTCAGTCCCTACCCACTGTTGAATATAAAATGGAAGGCACTACCCAAATTCAGACAGTCACCGTGAGACTCACACCACTGTCTTTTAACGGAATACTACCGAATTGCCTGCTTATTGCTGCCAAAAATCTTTGTGGTAAATTAAAGCATTGAGAGTCGCTACATTTTATTGAATTCTTTGCTTTTGTTTAATACTTTTTATCATATAATTGATACGCGGATCCTCTTGATTAAAAGGGAAATTGGACGCTGGAACGTTTCAGTGTAAAAACTGTGGGAGATGCTTCGGGACTTATCAAGGGGTCTATGGACATGTCCGGATTCGTCACTTCGGCGAAAGGCGATATCAGTGTGACATTTGCCATGTTTTCATAGCAGATGGATTATCAAAGCACAGAGAAAGATGTCTGCGGAAAACTCAAGGTGGAAATTAGTACTAGCAAAGACGCATCAAATAACTCCTTAAAAACAATTAAAAAAAATATTATCCATTCCTACTCACAATCAGGTGATAACACTGATTACACGCAGTTGCAGCCTATCGTAAGTCCAGCTGTCTGCCTTTTGTAAAAGGACTGAATAGCATGCCAGCGTAAACTTGGAGTATTCTGTTTTTTACTATAAATTAAGGTATATAAATGTGAGATACATGTAGTTTGATTGTGATCACGTATGTTAGTGCTGTATCGATCCCAAAGTTACAACGGAAAAGGGTATTTAGAGCCAGAAATGAAATTTTTCTCGAAACGCATGAGAGAGAGAGAGAGTGTATGACAGTAACTGTAAGCAGGTAGTTTTATTACCCGTTTTTGAATGTTTGTATGGTATTAGTTAGTATAAAAGAGGTTTTACCCAACTCTTCATTTTAATTGTTATATGTTATATATAGTGTTAAAAATAATTTTTTATAATGTGTTCATTCTGCCATTTTAGTATATTCTCAAGTTTTAATTTAAGAACAAGCACTGAAATTGTCCATTTAGTATTCTCAAATACACTTGGAACTTTTTGTGAACTTTCAGCAAATTCTAAATTATTGTTTTGTTGCCAATATTTCTTCTTGGTTTTCTTTATCTCTATCCTTCGGTTTTGTTATCGGTTCATAGGTCTCAATTTGCGGAAAAAACTCATGAATAATTGACACGGATATTAATTCTGGGGATGTAAGGTGACAAGTTTGTATGCATACATCTCATCCTAGGTTTAATAAAAATGTTTTTGAAGTCCAGTAAAAGTTGAAATAAATATTTATGGTGGTTGCTTCAAAAGTATGAATTTCTTATTAAGTAGATTTCCATTCATAACACTTCTTCGAGTTTTGTTAACATAATAAAATCATCACATGGAATTACAGGACATAACAAGTTAACAACAAGCCAATTTTGTAATCTGTTTTCTATCTAATACGACATGTACATATGTACATAATCGTAATTGAAAACATTACAATGAATTATTAGCTCAGAGAGACTGTAACTTTAATTGGCGTATCTTACAACTAGAAGGAATTATGTAATTATATGTACGAAGTAATCATGTCACCAACATATTTTTTCCCTCGCTTTCTTTCCCGGAATTTCCACTCATGAATTGGTCACCAAAGGGAAGGTATTTACGGTTTTAAGGAACCACAAGCACGTAGTAAGAATTCGGTAAGAGTTGCTTTTACAACGCAGAAACCAGGGGTGAAATCTTACACTACATCTGAGGCTAAACACCATATCCCATCTCCCAGCGTTCCTGCTTGTATGCACAACCAAATAGAGTCGACCAGAAATGTTAGAGCCTAGCCACCCTAGGAGCAAGCAATACGCTGCTCCAAAGCATGCAACTTACCCAAGCTTCCTAGGCTATTTCTCTCAGAGCTACTACTACTACGTTCACCGGCTCCGGTTCCGTAAAGCCGGTTCCTTTCCCATAGTACAAGTAGTAGCTGTTCTGTATAGATACTTACGTTCTCCAACATGCTGGCAGCAGAGTTTTCCCGGGGATTTTGTTTTACCGGTATGGGGTTTCTACCATATTCAACCTAGATGCCATGACCAACTTGATCTGAAACAAATGTCTATTCGTACACTTTCACCTCTACTTTCACTTTTGCATTGATTTTAATTCCTAATCCTTCTCTCATTACTTTTACAGTAATAGCCTCCCATCATCGCTGTAATTAGCACATTCTCTATAAAATCCTGAATGTACCCCCTAATTCAGACTACATATGAACATTAAATTTCATTGCAAATCTCATACATCCGCTGTACTCCATTAAGTCCATGCAAATAAGTCTAGAGATTTGCACACGTGAATTTCGAGGTAATATTTCTGACCTAAAATCCTAATAATATCATACGTTGTAGCGTAGTGTCGAAGGGCGTACAAGTAATTTCACTATAAATTTCCTATACTTCAGCATCTTTCGCTTCCATGCTAACCTCTACTTCCAAAACAGGGCCATACTCATGGAAAAATAATGCAAGGAAGAAGAAGTAGCGGTAATAAGTACCAATCATCGTAAACTTCATGATGGCTTTATGCGGAAATGAAATGGCTAAGTCTTGACAAACTCATAACATTTCTCCAAGATTTTGCAATTTCCTCCCACAATAAAATCACCGGTAATTGTTTCCTCCCTCCGAACTGCTACAACCCTGTGTTATACTCCCCTACCACATCAACTCATTGTAAAATAAGTTATTTCTCTAATTTGCCAATAAATGATATAATTACAAGCCAAGGTGGAAGCGTACGTTGTACAAATTCACCATCCTCAAATTTTGTGCGTACCCTCCGTTATTTTCTATAACAGTTTTACACATATTCCTTCCCCATCTGCACTGTATCTCCTCCAAACACATTCAATATTTAATCCCCTAGAAAAATTCTATACTGAAGAGTACACAAATACATACGAAAAAGCTCTAGCGAAAAAAAAATAGCTGAGTAATTTCAGAACATTTGTAGATGAAGTAGGAGCACTCAAGAGATGAGTAAATGGTAGCAATGAAGGGAAAGGAGAAACTAAAAATAAATTGAGAGTCAAAAACCCCGAATAATTATATAAATGCTTGGGCACTACTACACACACACACCCGAGAGTGAAAGAGACTGATAAATATAATTCCATAGACTTAATGTTCATCCTGAGCAATTAATTATTAGAAATGCCTATTAAGGTACGGATGAATGCGTTGAAAATGCTCGGGACGTGAGAAAAATGAGTAGATTTCAAAAGTCTTCACCAATCAACTATAACCACTGGCCCTATAATGCTATAGCCACATATCCCTTTGTAGTATGTACGTATGTTTGCCCATGTGTTTTCTAAGTCCATGTGTATAAGGAGGAGGAGGAGAAGGACGAGGAGGCAAACGGAAGAAAAAATTGAGTAAGCTCTAGAAAGAGTGAGAGAAAAGAGGAGCGAGGGTGGAAAAAGAAGTGAAGGAAGACATGGTAATTGACATGAAAAGGATAGCGATTTTCTTGAGAGACTGAAAGGCTGTCTAGTTTCCGATCAAGTTTTATAGCGTGTCATTAACGGCTTTAATGCAGACCATCTAATCCATTCTGTTGAACGTCAATATCCCTCGCGAAAAATGAGCATTTCCCGGCTTCTTATCATCTCAATAGATCCACACATGCAATTACGCTCATCTACCTACACAACCTTAGCTCTGTGTACAAAAAGTCACTTACATATCATATGTGTCAAGTCAATAAGTAACCCTACCGCTCCATAGTTTATACCTACATCCATGTAATTTCCCCGGAAAATTTCATACCAGCAAGAACGTCCCTTCATTGTCCCCCCACAAATACCAAAACTACCAGCCCTTCCGTCTATAGTAAAAGCAGGGGAAAGCCTCCTAATAGCCCCACCAGTTTACATATACCCAAAGAGAAGAAGGTTACTCAATCCGAAATTACCCGCGTCAGCACAAAGAGAAAGCGAGTCCTGATAAGATTTTGCAACCTTTCACCAACTCTTCCGAGCTTCTCCATTGGAAATGTCTTTTTTCCCCAGCCATCTCTCCTTACACAGGGTAGTCTCTTGGAAAATGTGTATAATCCATATTTATTCCTACACTCCTCCACCCCAACCAACATCACTATCATCAACGCCGCGTGGAATAACAAAACCTTATTAAAACTCTACTTTTACGACTTTAAAATGACGGGCTCTCCTTCCCGCCCAAGAATTTCCTCATCAACTAATTTTGGTTTTAGCACCCACACACACACACAACTTTTCCTCCCGACTCCCTTCAATAGGCTCCATCTATACATACACCAACTTCATATTTATACCTACTTACACAACATTACTCGTCCATTGCCTCTTGGATATTCACTACGCTTGGAATTTCCATCCAGTGGAAGCTGTCTCATGGTATAGCAGTGGTGGCAGTAAGAAAAGTGCATAAGTTTCAAACGAGCCTGTGAGAGTGAGGAGTGGCTTGAGTTAGCAGTCGGGAAAGGAAAACTACCCAATAACATCTTTAATGTTACACATTTCATCCGGAAATGGTAATATTGCCAAGAGATGAATTAAGCCTAGTAGTCCTCCGAGTCTTATTGTTAGCTATGTATATAGCACTATGTATTACTCATACATATCAAATGATATTTTCCCCTGTATGAATCTCACTATGGACACTCCAATTTTAGCCCTCACATCCAACCTCTCACAAGTTGGGAAGGAAGTTGGGGGAGTAAGTAGAAGCAATCATGAAGAAAGTATAAAAATTGGAGCAAGGCGATAAGCTATGGTATTACAGAGAAGGAGAAATCTGGAGAGAGAGTTGTTGGAGAAAGCAAAGGGAAGATGAGAAAGAAGTGGTAGTAAGTAGTCATGGTATGAGTAGTAGTAGTAGTAATAGTAGTAGTAGTCGTAGTAAAAGGGGAACAAGGCAAAGAAGAAAGGAGATATGAAATGGAGAGATGTGGGGTTGTGAGAGAGAGAGAGAGAGTTGAAAAAAGGGAGATAAGAAGCTTGTACAAGAGATTCTATGATGGGCTTATGTATACATATGTTTAGAACTTTGAGGGGACTTTGGAATTTGTTGTGGAGCAACTACGAGATTTTCCTCGAGAAAATGTTGTATACTTATACATGCACGTCGTGCTCTTTGTTGTCCATGAATTGAGTGAGTGAGTGCTCTAAAGGAATTTCATTTGAAAATCCTGATTGCTAGTTTTGCTTCCTTTTCACATGTACAATTTATAAAGATGGATAGATTTTTCTCGTTACCTTTCTTCTTGTTCAATACGCTCAAGACGGATGTATTGCCATTACCAGATATTTTCCAGACATCATATCCAATGTTCCAGTCTATTCAATCAAGTATCATATCCCATCTTCAACTCTCACACCAGACCTCTTCTTCTTCTCCTCTTCCTCCTCCCCAAACTCACTCTTTTCATTCATCTCTCTCACTCTCTCCTTCTCCTCCACTATATATATTTAATATTTCCCCATCAACTTACTCATACAAGTAAGTCGTCTTCATCGAATTTTTCCCCTCCTTCACCATCCAATATCCATTCTTGAGCATCACATACATCTATATCTATATTTATTCTGTCCTTCAATCCCCATTATAGAAACTCAACATAGAACCCTTTTTTTCAAACCCAAATCCCTGTATAGAAAACTATGGACTTTCTCCCATAAATAGATATACATATTAGTATACAGGACTTTCTCCTCCCTCTAACTTTCACTCCTCCAACAACTCTTATGATAAAAATCATAAGGAAGAATATATGAAATTCTATGTGATAGTATATAGTAGAGAGTAGGGGGAAAGATGACGGTTGAAAGCCTTCAAGGCAATCGCTACACTTCCCACTCCCAATAACTATCACCTAGCATCAAGTAAAGAGTATGCTTTTGGCTATGGCGTATGTGACTTGAACCTTTTCTTCTCTATGTACTTTCTCAATGTGGCCATGGCTGGATGTGGAAGTGCTGGTGAAATGTAACCGATTCCAAGGATCTCTACATATAAAAGTTAAAGCTACCAAGGTTGGACGGTGTTGTTGGACTAGGAGTGACGGTAAGTACATATGTATTTATATAGAGGGAAGAATAGCAAATAATGTAGTATTACATAATACACATACTTGTCTCCAATGTAGTACTTCTTGTATGCATATATACAGACAACGTTAGAAAATTTCCTCATCGATTTCTTGAGCGGCAGTAACTATCTCATTCCCTTATCCTACATGATCAGGGCGAATTCTACAGAGAGATTCAAGCTCACCATTTCATTTTACGGCACTTTTTTCCCGACCAACTCCATCATCCCAACAGCCGAGACAATCCAAGTGTAGATACATTGAGGCGAGCAAGTAGTCGAGATGAAGATAGGAAGAGCAACCAAGGCTTTCCTTATATAACAATGCTATTACTACTACCTCCGTATTATTTGACTATCACATATTATGCACACATATGCACCTATTCGTGCATATACAGATGATCCTGAACGTAAGGGTGATAAGAATATGTATGTATACCTACTTACACATATTACATAAGAGAAAGTACGGAGGAACTTATGGGCACTCATACATTGTAAAAGTATAGGGTCTTCTATCTATAGTGTGCTTACATTATTGAAGGTATGACATAGGTGGTTTGGGTGGAAGTAGTACACTTGCAAAGACGGCAAATAATTTCAAGAAAATTCATTAATATCTTCCCCTTGTTTTACACTATCGATTTATCATCAATTTATTATTCTTCTGTATTACTCTCCTACCACCACTCCTAAACTATACTGCTACTACTCCTACTCCCTAAAGTCAGAGTACTTAAGTATACGGACCTAATGCTTTCCCTCGCTTTCCCTTCCATTCCCTAGCACATGCACTCACTCAACCAAGAACCAGTTTTTGAGCTGAGCTCAAATAGGAAAGAGTAGGGTAAAGTATCTTTCTTATAATATCTCTATGTATACTATAGGGAAATATGGATGGATAATATGGAGCATGGGAGTATAACTTGAGCATACACCCTCACTGTTAAGTGCATTCATAGCCCCATGTAAATAGTTGGAGGAGAGAGGAGGATTCCATTGTATTTTTTTTTCTCTCAACAAAGTACATTAACTATGTATATTAAATGGTATGTGTTCCAGTGAGGCATGAAAATAAACAAGACCACGAATGGAAGGGAATTAATGTAATAATTCAAGAGCAGAGGGAAAAACGTCAACAGTTATCCAGCTCAAGAATGTAATAATCATTGGAAATGCAGAGAGAGAGAGAGAGAGAGAGATGAAACCTACTTTTTTTTTAATATACTATTCTAACTTTAGACTGTACCTATGGAGATGATACCATTTTTAATAACAATGTTACATGGAGAAACCAATCAATGCCAAGTATGTAGGAGTGTAGTATGTAGTTCTGTATAAATTTATTTTTCTATATTGATCAATACATAGGAAAATATTTTTATTAAAGAATAACATATTACATGATTTTTTTACGTATAAATTTTCAACAACTCTACAAATAAAAGGGTCCTGCACATTCTTCACAAAGTTCAATTGCTACATGGTCATATCCGCCAATTTTTCCGCATGGAAGCTTCTGTGTAAATAGAAAAAATTCATTGTTTCTTCTAGAATTTCTCATTCAATTCAAGGCTTACAAAGTACCTAAAATTCCCGTAATAAAAATTTGGGGGGAAGTCATAATTTTGAGAGATTTACTATACTTGTCCAAGGTTCAATCGGAGAAAGTAGGTACTTTCAATTCCCTTCATTTACTTTCTCCCAACGCTCATCAACAAATTACTACGAATCTTGAGTACTCCAATAATATTAAATAATACAATAAAGCATTTTATACATTTTAATTCACTTCATTTAGTAGCAAAAATTTCACTTTCTGAAACCAAATCTGATGTTGACACACCCGAAAATGACTGTCAAGGCTTTAAATCCTCAACTCTACTTTTTACTCACGTATAAATAAACGTCAATCACAAACACATGTTTGCGATTAAATTTTCTTCTCATTATTATTCAGTAGCTATACGAATTAGGAATACCCAAGCTTGTAAGGCTCTTGATTCCAAAAAAGATCAAGTCTCTACAGATGAGCACATCTACCCATTGCGAGGATACATGTATTTACGCATGTGAAGGATACCCTTTTCTACAAATGTATGAACGCCTGAGAGGAAAAATTCTGGGAAGGAGGGATAATTAAATAAACAAGTAATTGAGTTAATTAAATCAAGCGAGAAAAGAAAATTGACTAACGCTCTCCTTTGATTTTCCTCCACGCCTGCAATGTAATTAAGCAAGTCAATTTGGGTGACAATGCCAATGATAACTTCCTTCTGAAGCTCTGGTTGACTGGGTCCGCCATCTAAATAAATTACACGAGTAAGTTGTTGTAAAGCTGGATATATAATGCTCATATATAACAAAAAAAATACACACATCTTTTGATCAGCCTCCTCAACATACATAAGGGGGAGGACGAGGACACACTTAAATGAAAGTAGTTGAGAGAGATTGAGGGACGGGGGAAATAAAAATAAAAACTTCAAGTACAATAATAACGCCGGGGTTGTGCACGTAAATCAGATTTAATCCTCATCTTAGATATAGGACAAAATCGTTAGCTATAAGCTTTCTTTATGTATCCAAAAGTCTAGAGAAAAGCACGACATTATTATTACTCCACCCTGCCATATAGACTTCCAGAGTTACACATCATACTCTCTCTCTCTCTCTCTCTCACTTCTATCTCTTCGGATGAAACTATATTATCTCCAATCTAGCTACATTCTAAGTCCCCCCTTACTATACACTCCACGTGAAACGTACATACTTAAAGGATATAAAGTCGTCTACCTAAGCCTCCTAAAAACGATATGAAAAATGAAGAGGGATTTACATTGAATCTGAGAATGTACCACCAAGGCAAAGTGGTGAGTGTGAAGAATGTATGTCAGTTTGCCCAAGTTGACATCCAGAGTTACTTTACGAAATTGTCGGTAAAGAGCAGCTTCCACAGGATCCTTTGAGTCCAACTTTTTCCCAAGAAGACGGGCAATAAGACTTCCCAGAGTAATCATACCCAAAATTACGCTGTAAAAAAATCAAAATTCATGGGAATATAGCTTGAGAGCATAAAAGTTATGGATTTTCAACTTTGTTCCGAATAAATTCTTTTTTTCTCGATGAACTACTATTATATATTCTATACTATAAAGATATTATGCCCCAGCCTTTTTTTTTTCATATATCTCTTTTTTTACCCTCCCGCGCTCTCCTCTTGAACTCCACCCCTCCCTTCCCCCCAACTTATTACTCACCCGTCGTTGTCAACAACAGGCATTTGATCAAATCCTTTCCGTTTCATGATGTCGATAGCCTCTTGCACCGTCACGCTCGGTAAAATCGTAAGAGGAGCCTGGAGTTTTAATTGTGACACTCTAGTGTTCCACCACCAGTAGCGATTTGTCAGATCTTTTTCAGGCAGAAAATCCCTTTCCATCATCCACTCATCTGACAGGAATTTTGTCATGTAGTTACGTACTCCGTCCGGTAAGATGACAACGCATTTTTGTCCTTCCTTCAAACCCACATCTTGAACGGCTCTCAGAGCACAACTAAGAGCGGAGCCGCTACTTCCTCCACATAGCAAACCTTCTTCACGAATGAGACGACGGGACATCTGGAGTGAGTCCTTGTCATTACTTTTGTACCATTTGTCCACCACGGATCGATCTGTAGGATTTCACAAAAATTCATACATGATAATAAATCTCTCCCTATAACTTTAAGTAAACATAACAGAATCTATTGAATTTTCAATTCCGCCCACCCTACGCAAATTTCTTTTCCTCAATATCTTTCAATGGGAAATCCATCGGAATCAAAGGAAAAAATATTTACTTATAATTTTCTATAGTACAATATGTCTACTACAACATAAATCCAGAGAATCGCAGGAGTAAATAAACTTTTCTACAAAAAGAAATTTTCTTTATCTTCAAGTATCATCCATAAGGTAGCAGACCATTATTATTTTTTCCATTACTATGAATATTTCTGGATCTCACAGAAGCACAGTAGTAGAAGTTGTGGAGCTCTTTAAAAAATTCTATCTCCAAAGTATATATCGTTAACTATGGCGGAGAAAGGAAGAGAAACTTTTCAGGTTCTAAAATGGTGGGTTTAATTTTTTAATGGCTCTTAAGCATATCCAAGTAGTGTGGTAGATTTTAAGGCGTAGAAATAAGCGTCAGTTCATGTATGTATGAATGAGCATATGAGACACATCATGTGTACATATTTTAATGGGTAAAGATCATAGGCTAGAACTCCTGCTCCAGAAGTTGGGCCACGCTAAAAATGGAGATTGATGGGAGAAAGTATAGGTGGACGTGGAGGTGAGGACTTTATATTGAGATTATAATACATACAGACAGTATATACATATATAGAGACGTTAACTAACATAGGGAGGAAGCATATGGTGAAAATTTGAGAGAGGAAAAAGTTACCTAGAACCGTTGGAATGAAATCATAACCAATGCCCTCAACTTCATAGAAACCGGATTTATTATTGAGGGAAGATGGTTGAGCCAAAATGGATCCGTCCGGGTCCACACCAACAACCAGACAAGATTTGCATTTCTCTTTGATTTTCCTCCCGATCCCCGTAACCGTTCCACCAGTCCCAGACCCAACAACCACCATATCCACTTGACCATCACATTCGTCAATTATTTCTTCGGCCGTGTTGTCATAGTGAGCAAGAGGATTCCCAGCGTTACGATACTAATACATGAGGATTCCAGGGAGAGAGGGAGAGAGAGAGAGGATTGAAAGATAGAAGAAGGGGAAAAAAGATAAAAAAAATAAGAAGAAGAGTTTGAGTACATATGAGCTTCATCAGAGTATACATGTATAAGCATGTTTTTTTTTACTTCTCCAGCTTCTCCATGATGTTGTTGAGAGGAGAGGAGAAGAAAATAATGGTGAAATGACAAGGCAAACAACAACTATATTGTCAAGGAGAAAGATTTTCCAAGTACCTGATCCAGAATAATAGCATTGGGTATTTCCTTGGCAAGTCTCTGTGCGACAGCGATGAGACCCTCGGGTGAGTCAAAGGTGGCAGAAGTTGGCGTGCGAACTATCTCAGCTCCCAGAGCATGTAAAGTGTCACGTTTCTCATTTGACATTTTCTCAGGCATGACAATGATGCAACGATAGCCTTTTACGGCAGCTGCCATGGCCAACCCGATTCCTGCAATTGACAAGCTACATTTATTATTCACGTCCATCATTCCTAATGGTCATTTCAATGCAATGTCCATCAACGAATTTATTTCCACTACATTATTACCATCCCCCCTTTTTCTCCTCTGTCTCGCTCTCTCTCTCTCACTCTATTTCTCGACATCCTAAAATTCAATACTATGTTAGTTCACGTACATCTCGCTCTCTCTCTCTCTAGGAATATTTTCTCCGGAAACCAAATCATCCTATACAACTCCATTAACTTGATATGTACAACTCCTCCTGTTATAAAACGTCTCTACTCTGTCTAACCTCAGCTGACCATTTAATTTACATACCGTGATGTTCATAGAGGGAAGTCTCGGTAGTGTAAAAAAATAAGCCCGTAAACATCATGCGGTATGTGTCCCTAATCAAAGACTCTCATAGTTACGACGGCCGGAAATTCAATAATGCACAACTCGCGCTCAATGCAATTATATATCACCGTGGCGCTCCTCTTGTCTCAACCATCTCATATTTATCTCATCAATTATAACTCTCCAAGACCGCACCACGCACATGCCATTTACTCTGTATCAAGTATTTACAGAGGGACGGGAAGGGATGAGTACCTATTAAAATCCTCTTTGACAGGGCAATGAACAGAGCTCAACTGCTACCTCATTATCTAGTTATGAGTAAAGGGAATTGAGCAGGCCGAATTTTCACTACAATTTAATCCAAATTTACGCCGCTCCAATTAATTATCATTATTATTTCTCTCCTACAGAATATATGTATATCGTGCATACAACGGCAGACGCACTGCGAGAGTTTAGATACTTCCGCTACATACGTAGTATGTAAATACTTATTTACTTATTCACTTTCCTTATATATACTCCGGCGTTGCATAGTCTAAATGCAGGATGCAACTGGATGAGATGGGAATGATAGGAAATTGTTGGTGTTAAAAGAAATACGATGGAATGTGGTCATGTGACGATGTGCAAAACTCCGATTAATTTCCTAACCTTCGTTTACCTAGGAATTAATTATTAACCTACCTCACTATATAACTAAGCTCTCCTGTCCCCGCCATTATACTATATTAATAGCAAGTGCCTCGAAATATTGTAACAATTAATGTCACTGAACTTGCAACTGATTACCTACTTACCATGCAACATTCATTTCCTCAACGTTAAATTATTTCATAGACAGCAAAACATTAAATACCGCATAATTTTAAAAGTTACATTTCCTATGCAAAAACATCCGCTCCAATTCAATATAGGAGGGAAGTTTCAATGGTGAAGTTTAAATACATAAGAAAAGTGTGTAGTAGTGTGAATAGTATGTTAAAGCTATAGAATAGAAAATGAGTAAAGTCTCTCCCCTCACCCGTATTTCCAGACGTGGGCTCTATGAGCGTATACCCTGGCTTAATGGTTCCAGAGCTCTCAGCATCTTCAATCATTCTCAGGGCAATTCTGTCCTTGACGCTACCACCAGGGTTGAAAAATTCACATTTTGCATCTGTGAACAGGGGAATAAAAGGGATTTCTCGAGATACATGACATGAGAAGTAATAGGAAATTTGTCTGGGATGTAAATGTCTATATATTAATAAAACATGTAAAAAGTCAAATTTGTTCATGATTAGAAATCACGTGTTTTACATATTTTGACAGTTAAAAATAAATCAAAGGGACCAAGCAAGTCCATGCATCAAGCTACATGAAATCGGGGAGAGCATAGGTGTAGGAACTAGGGCTGAAAGCGAATTTCTATAAAGGGAAAAAAGTACATACGGAAACTATTGTTTGAGGTATAAAAATAAAGGGTCATCAAAGACTGTGTAGTAATAATGTAGTAGGAGCTGTTGCAGATTGATAAGGTTAGAGTTGTAGGGGACGAGAAGAGTTGGAAAAAAAGTGTGGAATAAAAGATGGGAAAAGTTGTTTAGTTTGATCTTACAGATGTCACATTTAATTCCGCTTCCTTGAGGTATTTTATTGAGTTGTATCATCGGTGTGTTGCCAATGTAGTGGAGCACACTGGGCAAAACTTTTGGCAAACTTTTCCTAGGAAATTCAGGTAAAATATTATGTCTCTCACTCCCATCCTTTTTCCCCTTCTCATAACAATAAGCTCATATAACTAGTCCCATTTTATGAGTATTTATTTATATCTATCAACTTACATAATATACTAAAACGCGTAGCTATACTGAACGCGTAGCTATATATTATACCCTAATTGTGAATATCCAGCTGGACCTTACATAATACACAAACTGTAAGCAAAGAATAGGAAAAATAGTTTTTAAATTTTTATATACTCTATATGGTTGGTTTAATGCAAAGAAATATTTGTCTCTACATATTTTTTCTACGACTTCATTTCCTCTTCCTTTCTCTCCCTCTCTCTCTCTCTCTCAACGTCCTTTTCCTTTTGCTATTCCCTTATTTTTATTACAGGACTTTGTTTGTCTTACGTCGTCTTTGCCTTTTCTTATTCCTTTTTACTACACTTTTAGCTAACGATGAGCTACGACTTGTTTAACCACATCTAACGATTACTCCTTCTTTCTTTTTCGTCCTTCTTTTTCACAAAAACTTACACATATATATATATATATGTATATCCATATACTACTCCTACAAAAGTTTATACATATAGCTTTTTGCCAGAGCCCAGTTTTTTTTCAATACTTACCGGACAACAAGTGAATGTGGTGAGTTGGTGTTGGTAGGAGGAAGGCTCCATGTGCAGCGACTTGGCAAATCCGGTCGGATAAAATCCTCTCCTAACTCCATTGCTCTCCCATTCACCTGAACACTTTGGCTCGTCACCGGGCAACTCATCTTAACCTCCTGGATGCACTTCAAAAACAACAACAACAACATTCAAACTTATCCCTATACTTCCAATACAACTGTGTATAGTCTTCAGAGTAGGCCTACGTCTCAACCTACTTATACACACATCCATACTCTCCTACGACTTCATAAAAAGAGTCTTTTTTTAACAACTATTTTCTGCAGCCGCGCCGGTAGAACAAAACTATATTGTAATAATGCGTCGGATATATAAGTTGTATAGCACACGTGCCTTTTTTCTATCATATATGTAACTTGCTCCCTCCCTTATTGTCAGTACTAACAGCTCAAAAATCAATATGCGTAGTTTATTGTGCACACAACTTTTTCAGCAAGGTAACTTTATAATTTAAGAAACTTGTTTTTTCGGAACCCATTTAAACTCCAAAGAATATTTCTCTACAGTATTTAAAAAAAATTAAATGGAAACTTATTCAAATTTGATTTAGCAAGGGAATATTTAAAAATTATAGAAGCGAACCATTAAATAAATTATGATGGTTTGGTGTATATATTTAAAAATTATCAGATATTTAATAATGTACGGCTGTTGACACAAAAAAGGGTAAGATAATTTCAAACAATACTACGCACATGTTTATGAATGCAACTATATTTTTGGCACGTGTAAAAATAATCTGCAGGTCGAACATAGAGGAAAAGTAAGGAGTTGCGTAAGTACTGATTCCCAGGAACACGCGGTAAAGAAGACCCAGAAAAAAGTCAAAAGTAGAAAAGTATGGTTAAATTTAATAAAAGAATTTCTCACCTATACAATGCTTTGGAAGAAGCTTGGAGAGAAGCAAGGAAGGAAATGATATTTTGCAAGTGACAATTTAAAATTCCGACTGAATGAATAGACACAATTGTAAAAATATTAGGCCGAGAGTATAAAAGCACACTGTCGCACTAATAACCTCGAGGCGGCACTCAACTAGTCGTAAGGTTACCGACGCCACGTGGACTCGTAAGAGTACAGTATAAATTATGGGATTGATAACATCTGAAAAAGCACTGTTAAAATCAGCTCTCAATTCCCTCTTTGCTTCTTCCCATTCTCTCTATCGCCACATCTCCCAGCGACTACTAATGCATCTCCATGTACATGGAAATATAACACGAGGTACTACTACTACTCTGACGTAACTTACAATACTATACAATTTACTAAAAAGCTTATATAACCAAAACATATTCCATGTTAAATTTCATGCATATATAAGGGAAGAATTTTTCAACCTCCTGCGTTATACTCTACCATTAAATGAAACATTAACTTGTGAAAAAAACTACTCCAAGGTTGCACTCTCTCACAGCAGCCTCTATCTTTTATCTAACCCCTGATCTATGGGGACAACTAAAGCTTTGAGCATTTAAGTTCTCTTGCCTCTGTTTGTGTGTGTGTGTGTTTGTGTATGGTCCTGCCTTATGAATAACTGAACATTTACTTAAATGAGACTCCAGCATTGCTCTTGTAATGATAATTGCTCATGTTACCAGAAATGTCATGAGAATTACACTAGAAATTACATATGCCCATCTAATGGTTGCAATAATGTCAATAGATCCCCCTTCAACACACATCTCATTTATAATGACTCCTTATCACCATCCTCGTGGAGGAGTTTTCCTTCCACAACTACACTATACTACGTACAACTAAAAAGAGAAGGCGTGCTTCCAGGAATCATTCAATTGGCCACCATCATATTAATACGGATGGATGCATAAATACATTTTATATATCACACAATGAGCTGTTATTAGACAGCAATCGATCATGAAAACATATCTAAAGCTCCATATCTACGCTCCTTCAAAAAATTTATTATTTCCAATACACACAGCTACAGCGTATATCTATATCTACTACTCCTACAGTGGCTCACTAGTAGCAATTTATATGCATGGAAGTACAAGAGTCCCCGTGGGAGCGGGTCGATTCTTAGGTTTTTCTCTTGCTCCATCCCTTGTCATTATCTTATGTATACTTTGAGCAATGAGTTAAAATCCTCTACGCTCCGGCCTGTCATTACGCACTTTTTTTCACGAGACCTAATAGTCTATTGATAAAGTAGCCATAACCACCATGTATTGAATATCATTTCCACATATGTACACCACATGAGCCTGGCCATCCCTTTAATATTACATAACGAACGATACAATGAGCTTCGCATACCACCAATGCCCAGTGACTAATAAACAAGGGAGTAAACGAAAGGAAGGAAAAATACCATAGTATTTCCCCTGCATTCATTACTCCATGGAAAAACTCTATATGGGTGGATCAATATATCCTTGAAATTTCTCTAGATATTTTTCTAGCTATGGTAATAAGAGAAAAAAAGGAGCTTTGTAAGCATTCAATGTGTGTTTTATAATAAGTGACACAATATGTCTCTTTAATTTCCATTCAGCCAAGTTTTTAGAACATGGATATTATGAAGCCACATAGTTCCATTCAGTGCATATATCTCAGTTTTGTATAACCTTCTCCCTTGAATATGTAAAGCCCGTCTCCTGCTGCTATGCTAATAGGATGGAGACACTGCTTGTATAGGATGCACTGAAGTAGAGTACAAGGAGGAGTTGGCGTTCCATGGAATTTTATTGTTAGACGGTGCTTATTGCTCTCTAATAATAGTAAGCACTTCCCAAATGGATATTTTCAAACCATTGTACAATTTTTCCCTGTAGTATATAGCTAAGCCACGGTAATAGTATGTACATGAATAATTTTATATATCTAGGCCCATGTATATCATTATTACATGGATGGCATACATTTTTATATAAAAGCATGCGTATGCTATTGTACCATTAAAACACACTCATGTGGAGGAAATGTTTAGTGGTTGATTATAAAGTAACCGATAGGATTCATAGAGTACTACTATTCTTTCATGAAAGGCTGCTGAGCCATTGAAAGGGGAATTTTACATAAAGTTATTGTAAGAGAAAATATTCCTTCACAAGTACCAAGGCTAACAAATGGAGATGAGTTTGTAATCAAACAAGTTATCAGCCCTATGTTTTTGTATGGAACTCCGCAGATAGATACTAAAGTACTCTCTCTCTCACACTCAATAGCTTCTCTCTAACATGGTGCATGCCCATACATAATAAGTGACTTAGATTTTTTTTAGAATCATGTTCCCCGTTATCTTGAGAAATGTTCATACATTCATTTTTTTAAGGATGAGAAGAAGAGAAAAAACCCTAAGGAAACAAATATGAGGGATACGTATAGAGATACGTGTAGTGGAGAACGGTAGTGTGGAAAAGTAACGTGATGATAGATAAGAAATATGTGTTGTAATAAGGATAATCCCAAGTGTAACCAATGCTCGACGTATTACTCCCTCCTGAGCAAATCTTTGCTCCCAAAGTACAATTTTTTCTTAGACTTACACGCTCGCTCGCTCCTTCCCGAAAATGTGACAAAAATCTATGTTAAAGGATGGGGAATAAGGAAAAAAGGAAGGAAGGTAAATGAAATATAACGTTTACATAGAAATGATGTAGGAAAACTTCCTCTCTCTGGATATTTTAAACAAAAAAGCAAACATTGTTGGGTATAGTAGGCTTTATGTAATCCAGAGGAAGGATCCGGATAAGGGGAGTTGGTTGATCAGCTAGTTATCTCATTATTTAGAGGATAGGAGGGGGGAAAATGTTGAAAATTTCTGTGGCTAAGCGCTTTTTCATTCTCCTCTCTCCTTTTTTCCACTCTCTTTCTCTCCTTTCTCTACTTTCTCTCTTCTCCAGCCTTGTAATATATTTGCAGAAAGATAACGCCAACAAATTGCAATGCTTTGCTATCTCTAAGCTTTCTCTCTCCCTTACTCTTCTTTACTACACTGTATACGTCCTACGTTCAATGCATTTGCTTAGAGAGAGAGAGAGAAAAAAAAAATCTAGACGAACATTTTTCAAACGGTTATCATTTTCCCCCCTCCCCTCCTCCTCCTCCTATGCCTCTCTTCTTTTCAATCTTTATGTTTATTCAAAGTTTTTTTCTCTTCTTCTTCTTCTTCCTTATACCCAAGAATTGATCCCTTCCTTCCACAGACCTATTCAATTTCCTTATTTTTAGTTTGTTGAGTTTTCAGATTGAAATGCTATCTTTCTTGTACAGAACTGTGTGCCCTAGTCCTCCCTTGAATCTTCTACGGCTACAGATATCACTTTTTTATGCCTATGTTTAATATGCGTGAGGATGGAGAGGGAAGTTATATTAAAGAAATTCTACTTTTTCCTTCTTATAAGGACGATGCGAGAGAGATAGCAATAAAATTCACTGAATTTCTCTCCTTTTTTTCTCTGAATATTATAAGAGTTTTATGAAAAGAAAGTGAGAGAGAGAGAGAGAGAAAGCTGTTGAAATGTTCTTTCAATCCGGTTTTTCTACTCCCAAATCATTATTTGTAAGAGGAGTCTGACTTTTCTGCTTGGGAAATTATCCTTTGCTAATGATGAGAGTGATTCGGTTACTACTGGATGATTCTCAGGTTGACTTTTTTTTCTCTCGCTTCCTTTCCTTGAGTACGTGCAAGAGAGGAGTTGTGTGTACGTGAATATATGAATATGAGAGTAATGAATGGAGCCAGCGTTTGGAAATTGAGGGGGGGGTAGAGTTTGTATGGATATAGAAAATATATAGAGCTATATAGAAAAAAAGAATATGGAAGTATATGCAAATCATTTGGAAAATCATAAAATGTATCAAGATACAGACATAGAATGTAAAGATACTTTAAGTAGACAAGCACAAATGATGCAGTGTTTTTTCCCATAGGAGACTTTCTCCTTTTTGTAAATATATATATATATTTACGTCTAAAAACGTATACATATATACACATGTATAAGTAAAAGTTATCAAGTAAAGGTAGTGTGGTAGTTATTTGGGACGGGAGAGAGGGAGAGAGAGAGAGAGAGAAAGACGGTCTCTCGGTTGACTCGTCGTAGGGGTAGTCATCGTATTGCTTTTGCCATAACATGGAGAATTGTTGGTGCAGCCTTCCGGTCCGTTCTGTGAGAAAAATCGACTGCCATTATGGACGCCCTCCGACTGGTAATTTATCTTTTATTCTCTTCCTCTGCTCCGTGTGAAAGCGGCTCTTTTTTCCGCCCATGACTTTCTTCAGATCGATTCTTCAGCCTGGTTGTCTGAATGTGTTACAAGCTCTCAAAGAGAGCTTCCAAAAACGTAGTAGTAGTAGTCGTAGTAGTAGTAGGACGTAGTAGTAGGAGGTTGTAGTAAGTAGGAGAGTATAGAGCCAACTTTTCCATAGTAAACTTCATCTTGTAATATTATAGTGGTGGGGGATATTATAGTGTAGGGGTAGTATATAGAAAATCATATATGAGACATATTCAGAGTAGAAGTAGTAGTAGTAGTAGCTTTAAAGGAGAAGAGAAACTGAGGCAAAAAGAAACCAACCACGCCGGAATTGTCCTCTACTTCTCTCTCTCTCTCTCTCTGACTCACTCTCACGTTTTTATCTTACACATACATCTCTACCAATCGCTTCAACACCTCTGTGTCTTATACTTTCTCCTCTACTTTCACTCACCTCTCTTTCTTTCTCTCCATCTTCTCTCATTCCCTTTCACTCTCTCTCATCCTCTACTAATACAATTGACTCCGACTCTACACTTGGACCTACAGAAACTCTGAAACTTCACTGATTTTCGTCCGGTGAGTCCACTGTGAAAAAAGAAAGTTTTGGGGAAAGCCTGGGGGAAAAAATTAAATACATTTTACCTTATTTTTAATGTTACTTTCACAGGAAGTAAATGAGACGATTTGTCAATGTGAGTAATGGATATTTTGAGGAGGATGTATAATGAGGTAAGCTGTATATTAGGTATTTGTAGTGCATGTATATTTTGGAGGAGAAACTGAGGGGAGAAAGTTTGGGAGGATGATCTGGTGATGGTTGAAGTTAATAGGAAGAAAGGGTAAAAAATGTGGGTTCGGGTGACTCATGGGAGGAGAAACCATAGTGGAGGAGTAAAGTGGCGTAAAAAGTAGCATTTACTTTTCGATAGGAGAAATAAGAGGCGATGAATTGTTCTTGGAGAATAAGTTGGAGAAGAACATAAAGCTGGGAGTTGTATTAGGAGGAAAGGGAAGAGAGAAAGTGAAGAAGCCAAAAGAGTTTATCCATTGACTTTTGGTCAATCTATGTGTGGAGGTGGTGAGGTCAGAAAGTATATAGGACATGTCCATAAGCATGAGAATTAGCTTGAAATCCATCTTCCCTGTTCACCACACTCTACACATGCATTCATTCCAATTAATGTCACTATCCTCCCCAGCCCAACGTAGCCGTTTCTCCTATTTTTTGTAAGCACCTTTTTGATAATGTACATGTATACATAAATGTATGTATGTATAAGTTAGAAGAATTGAGCAAATAACCTCGATTAACTATTTTCTGAGCGGATGACGCCAAAATGGACAAGACTTCTGGTGAAGGAAAGAAGTGTCTAATAATTCCCATCCCTTTTCCTTTCCCAATCATACCCTATATCGTATAGAGCTGTAGCACTTGAACAGTTTTTCCCACACAAAAAATATTACCTAGTCATGAAAAAAACTATTCCCACATAAGGAAAACTTGGTCAAGATAAAAAAAAACTTGGTCAAGAGGAAGAAGAAGATGAAGACGAGGAGGGAGAAAGAGAGAGAGAAAGAAAGTAGAAAAGTTGTTAAAAAGAAAAGCTTGGTTAGTAGTCAAAGACAAAGTGTTCACCAAAGAAAGGTTTACCATCAGCAATTCCTTCCTTTTCAGATCCTAACCTTTTCCTATATAACGCTATCTTCATCCAAAGTACTCAGAATAAAGAGAAAGCTGTCTGTTCTGGAGAAAGTATAGTGAAAGTAGAGAAAGGTCTCTACATTCTGGAGAAAGTATAGCGAAAGTAGAGAAAACTGGCTATATTCAGGAGAAAGTATGGTGAAGGTAGAGAAAGTCCAATAATGATTAGAGAGAAAGTATAGAGAAAGTCCAGATAGCCTTCAGACTATTGGGGAAAGTGGAAAAGTATAGAAAGCTGAGTAAGAATCGGAGAAAGTCGGAGATAAAGTTAGAGAAAGAAAGCAAGGAGAGAGATTCGAGGAGATAACGAAGAAAATATACTGTTAAAAACAGTTGACTTAAAACTAAAATCAAGCACAATTTTTTCACAACCACTAGTTTTTCCTCTTATTACTCTGTACATTTACCAAGGATTGAGAATACTTTCCTCTCTCACTGGTTCTCTCCCTCTCTCTCGTTTTCCAAGGAAATTTTACTCTTACAAGTGCAACGGGAAAGAAATAAAGTATTACTATGTATTCTTGAATAATCTGTAAGTACTATAAGCATAAAAAATCCCCATGCTATAATAAGGAGTAGGATTTTTTTCCATGAAAAATACCGCTTGGAAAGTTGGTAGTGTGTGCGTGCTTGAAAAAGAAGGAATTTACTTGGCCATCAAAAATCATCCTCTATTCTATCTTTCATATAGATACATCTATGAAGACAAGCTGACTCTGTACGAGTACTCTGTCGATGCTCTTTCCTTCAATATGCCTCTCTCTCCTTTATACGTGCCTAATTCATGTGCAGGCCTGAAAAGCCCTCTCTTTATCCTTCTTTTCCCATCCTACTCCCAACATTCTTACATACTTAACTAGGAAAAAGCCTGGAGTAGATTGAGGGCTCTACGCTTTCATATATAATACATAACGTTTGTGAGCTATAAAAAAACTCGGGCCCATACCTTCCCCATGATGTCCTTACCTTACATCATTTCTCCCCATCAACAACCCTCCTAAAGAGAAAGCTCTAGTAAGCTTACACAGCCCTACTACTCCTACCACCGCACTACTTTGTGACCGTGAGTTTTCTACTGAAACGTGACTACGAGCTGGTGTAAATCATTTGAAATTTCCTCATGCTGGCGTTATGGCCATTAAAAATCATTATTGCTTCACAATGGCTGTTATAAATTTACAGGTGGGTAGACTCACTTTTTTCATCATCTCTGTCCTTATTCCCCTCTCCTTCCACTCCTCTCTCTCTCTCTCCTCTTGCCTTTTTTTCTCCAGCTAAATCCTCATTTGTAATGTGGAACTCTCCTTTGAGCAATTTTTCTCTCTTTTAAATTCTTTATATGGATCTTTTTTATATGTAATTATATTCAGAAAAAATATAGCCCTATAAAAAGAGAAAGCCAACTGTGTAAACTTCCCAAAGTATTCTCTCTCTCTCTCTGTATGATACTATAGAGCGAGAGTAAGTATTAAGCCAAACGAGTTTTTCCCCCAAAAGTAAACCTCTTTTTTTAGGAGAGAGAACAACTCACAACCATTTTTTTCCTACAAAGAAGAAACTGACTGACAAAAATCAGCGGAAAAAAGCTGAGTTGACAATGTTTTTGCATTGGCATCATTTTACGGAAAATATGTCCCTATTAAGCTCATTCATATGTACTTAATTCTCATGACAAGGCTAAAGGGTCATTTGAACTCCGGGAAAAAAACCAAGGCGAGTAGCTTCAGGGATAAAGGCAGAGGACATTGATTGAGAAAAAGGAGGGAAAAAACAAATGAGACATGGATGAAGGATACGAAGAAAGTAAGGGAGGGGAGACTGCGAGGAGGAGGCAGTTAGCAAGGAATTATGTGAAGGAGAAAGGTGGGGATTCCATACAGGGGCGTAAGAAAGTGAAAGGAAAGAGAAAGTAAGTCCTAAAATATAGAAGCCGTCAAACTTGTTATTTTTTCTAATGGATAATTCAAAAGAAGAAGAAATGTGTGAAGAAGAGTCAGTGGTGGGAGAAAAAGTAGTGGAGAAAGTGTACTTTCTCCTCATCTTATCCCTCCCTACATTTACCAATATAAAATATGAGCTATTTATCCAAAGTATAGAGAAACACGCAGACAATCAAGGTTTCCTCCCTTATAGGAAAGGTGTTTTGTTATCCATATAAAATATAATTAACGATGCTGAGTGAAAAGTACGAGATGAGTATTACTCCACCACCTCCCTAACAATGGCTCATTTATGGGAGAGAAAACGAGTAAGAAAACGACTCCCGTAGAATAAGTTTAAGAGCAAAGTTCATGCATTTCTACCTACATGAAACTATACGTAAGTGCTACGTAGGAATAAGTAGAGGGAAGCGGGAAGGAAGAGTGAATGCAATAGTAGTGGTTACTCCATTGCAGCATCTCTCACTCTCTCTCTCTCTCTCTTTGCTGTGTGGACATAAATAATTCATTTATGAAGGTGTATATACCCTTTTCTCTTTTTTCTCCTTCACTTTCCTAACACTCCTCTCTAACTAACCTTTCTACTTCCCACCATTATATAATAACCAACCCAGCAGAAAATCCTTATAAAGGAAAATAGCTTTAGCATGACTTTGCGATTGTATTAAAAGAGTGAGAGAGAGAGAGGAGGGAAGAGAAAGAAAGCTGTTTCTAAGACCTTGGTAAAAGAAAGAAGAAGACTCAAGGAGTGTGAGTAGGAGAGAGAGAGAGAAAGAGAAAGACAGCTGATTGTGAGTCTTCTTAATTCTGTTGGTGCGAAGGAACAAGTTAGATATCTTTGTACACTTGAATGGTTGATAATATGCACTGCGAGCAAGATTAATGAACTCCACCCAGCCGACGTCTTGTTGTATTTTTCTTTCTCTCTCTCTCTCTCCCCAACTCTCCTCTCCAGTCCTCCTAAATTAAATGTGTACACTATACTACATGGCTACTTTCTCTTGCCCCATCTCCTCCTCCCATAGTTACATTCTTCAACATCCACTCTCTCCTTATGTAAATACTTTCCATAAACTTGGAATTTTCCTATCATTTCCACTCTTAACTTTCTCCCCCGCTTTCTCTGTACTCCACAACGCCATTATAGCTTCTACTATACCCAGTATAGCTCCAGCCATGGATGGCTTGCTCCATGTAGAGAAACATTTCCAGTGACTAATGTCATGAGCAAGCAACTAATGTTCCTTCTCGTAATGCATGCTTCATCATTCTTTCCCTTCATCCATACAAGAATTTTTCTCTCTACAAAATTTGCCTATGTATATAAATACATATACATATATATATATTTCTATGTGAGAAAGTTAGAGTAATGTTCTCCCTTTTAATATAAAAGTTGCTCTATACAGTTAACACAATTGCTGTGAAAGCACTTTCTCCGACCTAGTTTTCTACATATGGGATATATGCAAGCATTTATCTGACTACTTTTGCATAAATGCCAGGAGCATTTCCCCTGATATAGATACTTTTCCACATACCTGAAAGGAATTTCAAGGATTTGTAGTATATAGTAAGAACTAGGCTAAAAATATGAAATGTGTGAATTAATCACTTTGTTTCTCCCTTTACTATCTTTTATGAGAGTGACTTTCTCCTGGAAATGTATACATGAGTATGAGGAACAATGAGGGAAGTTTTTCCAAGTTTTAGCATCTCCCTGGTATGAATGGAGTAAGGATTTTCCTATAGAAGTTTCTCTCTTTCTCTCTCTATAGGAATAGTGGGAAATAATATTTTTACTTGTAAGATTAGTATTTATAAAGCGTTCCTCACATCTCTCATCCTTTTGTTCCTCGAGATCTCTATGTATAATCAATACATTCTATAAATATGTAATGTATTTATACAAGGGATAGCATAACTTTTAGACTTCAAAGCTCTCACTTTCTCTCGCCAGCCCTTGCTAACTATCTACCTATGCAGTTAATAATTGCAAAGTTGCTCAGCATGAGAAAGTGGAACAAGCTGCTGGGGAGAGAGTGTGTATAAGTGAAATGAAATATTGGAGGAGGAAATTGTATGCAGAATAAAGTAAAGTGTGGACCAAGTATTTAGGAGTATGTATATAGATATATACATATGTAGCTATGTATAGCTACAGATTATATAACAAGTCCACAAGAAAAGTACACAGATGGGGGTAAATAAGTAGATGTGAAATATGAAAACTAGCGGATGAAATAAATCAATAGGAAAAAGTAAATATGCAACGTGAGCATTTATCCTACTCTTGAACGAGCGACTGCTCCAAGCTACTCCAAAAATACAACTTATCTTCATATATGTACATATGACTAAAAAGATACATCAATGGCAACACTCCACAAGAATAGTACTTGGATGATGTATGTATCATATATGTATTTACCTATGTGTACTCTTAGGTCTGGGAGATTTCATGGGGAAAATCCTATACATTATTGCAAGTATTTGCTCCAATGTAAGTAAGCACATAATAATAAGGTCCTGTACATAAGGAAAGATTGGAAAAGTGGAGATTGTCAAGTAGCAATAGAAAAAAGATTGGATCCTACAAGGAATTGTACATAAGCTTGTGTATATGTATATAAATAAGAAAGAGAGAGAGAGAGGAGGAAGAGAGAAAGAGAGAGAAAAAAACTTATGTACGTATCATACTCTTTCCCTGAAGGGAGCAGTAAGAGCGGCGTGAGTGAGAGTGTAATGATAGAGTTAGATGGGGAGTTGTAAAGGAGAGGATCGTATGCGTCCTACTCCTCCTCCTCCTTGCTGTAATTCCTTTAGTTGAAAGCAATGATCCGAAAACGGAGATAAATCTAGAGAAAAGTCTCGATACTGACGCTCAAATTAAGTAGATGGAAAGTTTGTGTTAGCCCAGAGTAATTCACTGACTCCGTGCTTGTCATGTACTAATGTTCCTTTCAATTAAAAGAAATCTTCGACATCCAAGTCCACATCATCCCACCATCCTATACTATGTACAGGAGAAGGTGCCATGATAGGAGTGCCCGAGGAAATTCTATGTATTAACTTTCACTCTTCTCTTATTACCAACTCTTCTCAATCAGTTTCTCTTTATTCTAACAACCACTCATTCATTTATCATTTCCTTGCTATCCTTTTTAGTTTTATTACCCTATATATTTTATTACAATACGTTATCCCTTCGTTTATATGCATTTATTTCACCCTACAACAAAAATTGACTTTCACCTAAGAAAAAGTAAGCCAAACTTTTTCAAGAATTTTAAATTCTCAAGGTTTCAGTAGTTTCAATAATAGTAGGTCTTGAATAAATAAACTGAAAGTTGGGAAAAAAATCAGTAATTTTAGTTTCGTCCTAATAAGGATCAATTAAATGTCAAACTATGACATACTTTCTCCATTCAAGTATAAGTGGGAAAATGATAAAGGGGGAGAAAGGTGAGGATAAAATAATGGAAATAAAAAAAGATGGAGAAAGTTAATCCGGTATTTGAAGCAAGTGAAAGTGGAGAAAGCGTGGGAAATAAAATAGAGAAAGCAAAGAAAGGGATTGGAAGAAAAGGGAGGGAGAGAGAGAGAATGAGAGAAAGTGGATGAATTGAGACCTGCCTAAAGAAGAGTAAAAAAAATAAGCAGAGGCAAGGCTCCAGAGCGAGCGAGGAGAGCTAAAGAGTCAAATTTAAGAGGGTAAAAGCAGGAGAAAGGAGAGAGAGAAAGTTAATGAGAGTTAGAAATAAAGGAGCCATAGGAAAATGAAAGGTTTTTTTATCCAGGGAACTATATACTAAAGAGAAAAGAGGAGAAAAGCAAAATAAAAAGAAGAGAGAGAGAGAGAGAAAGAGGTCGACTTGCGGTGAGAAAGTTGTGGAGATAAAGAAGCGAGAAACCCACACATGTACACAGATAGCGAGGGAGGGAACGAGAGTAAAGTAAGAGAAACTGGAGAATAAAACCTAGAGACAACAAGTACGAAGTAAGTGAAAGCATTGAGTGAATGTATATAAAAATGGAAGGTGTGTTAGTGTGTACATTGAACGAGATATGTGATCATATAAGAAGAGGAAGGAAAAAAGAAAGGAAAAATTGGTGTGTATGTACTATTCTTGAAATGGACGTGGGACATGAAGCTTTCGTCTTGGTTTACTTGCTTCTTGACTTTTGCAAGGTTCGCTCCTCTAGCTTCCTCTCCTACTCCCCTCTTGCTCTTTTTTCTCTCTCTCTCTCTCACTCTTCTGCGACTACTACTACTACTGCTACTACTACTACTCCATCCTCTCTGGACGCATGGCTGGGTAAGTATATAAATACGCTTGGCCACTCCACAACTAACGACCCGCAATTCCTCTCGTTCATGTGCCAGTCTAAAAGGAAAAGCCACGAAACAGGGAGACAAGCAAGGAGGAAGAAGGAGCGGAGTAGGAAAAAAACTGGGAAATTCACCCACACCGAAATTCTTGACGTAGGGACGTCGCCCTTATGTAAGTAGACCCTTCAACTTCATATCCACTTCTTACATGTATTTTCTTCCCTCCCCCTTATATAGTGGCTACACCAAGCCATTTATCGCCTTCGCCTCGGTTTTGGACTCGCACGCCTTTTAATCTGCCGCCTCAACTTGCCTCGCTCGCTCAACTTGATCAAACATTCGATGCTCGAGACTCTCATCAGTCAATGCTAAATGACGCACGACGTACAATACAAACTTCACCTATTCCACACACACACACACACATACACGCATCATTCACGCACATTTAATCTTTCCCTATATACTCGAACCGTACTATTTCTACCCACAGCTAAGCCCTTAAACACGCTACTTAGATCCCCTCACAATTACTCTCCTTATCATCCTACCCTCCCTCTCTCATTCAATTATTCCTCTCTCCTTGCTGCAGTTGCCATTAGTATCCATCGCCTCTTAATTTTAACCACCCTATCAAAAACTGCTTTAATACTAAATTCACATCCATATATATTTGTAATTACCATGAATTTTCTCTCCAAAACATTTTTGGGTCAAAATCAGTTCAAAATACTACAACACTTTCACCACGAAATTGGTAGCATTTTTGGAGACTTTTCTTGCTAACAGTACCCTCCCGCTATCTACGTCCTTTTAGATAGTCGGAGACAGTGTGGGCTTAAGGTAGGGTATTTACACCCCATGCTTTATTAGCTCTCGTAAATTCCAAAAAGAGACACAAATTTATCGAGTCAATTTCAAACATTAGCATAGGGATCTTTTCACGTACATTTAGGCTCCCGTAGCCTAGAGCCAGTTTGTATGTTGGGATAACCTTATATACGGAGGCATTTAAATGGCATTTAGTAATGTACCTGTAATGCTAATTTTATGCAACTATAAATACCCCAAGGTTACAAACCGCACTCTGTCCTCGTATATACATCAAGCTAGAAACATTTGTACTGGAGTAAATTCCATAAGCTTCGTACAATTATAGTGACCAAGTATACCAGCAATTGTTCCCACAAGTGTTCTCATTACAAACGTAGGATATATCTTGACAATACATTTGCATTGTCAGTAGCTAATTAAAGCCTGGTTTTAAACCCAACTTCCCTCATGGTTTCTCTCTCACTTTAATTCCTCTCTTTCAGCATAAATTCCCTATTTGTTCAATATATAAATTCCCTACCCACATGCATATATATATACATATTTACATTCTGTTAATTCTTCCCCTGAAAGGTTTCTTCTCTTCTATATCCTCTTATCCTCTACTTTCCCTAAATAGCTTTCAGCCCTCAAATTAACAACCTACTACTTCCCAGAAATCTAGAGGCTAGATACTTTTAATGACTAAAATCGGTAATTAGCCATTAAGAGGAAAAATCCTACAGTTATCCATCAAATATAAAACTCCTTCACTTTAATAAATAAAAGTCTTGTGTACAGTAGTACCTCCACTTAAACGTAGAGCGTATCAGGGGTATCATTGCTCTATATAGTAACAATACTTTACGTCATCCAGAATGAATGAAGTCGTTCGGATCAAATGTCATATGTATTTGTATGTAATTGTTTATTCATGCACATAAATAATTACATATTGAGAGAAAGCAGAGAAATCGGAGAAATCGGGAAAAGAAGTGAAAGTAGCGTAAGTGGAGAAAGCGGGGAAAGAAGGAAAAGCGGAGAAAGTGGTGAAAGTCCATAAAGTACAAAGCTTGAAATGTCGGTTCGGAAAGGTGGAGAAAGTTGCAGAACAAATGTATAAGTCACGAAAAATAAAATTGATTTTGTTCAAAGGAGTAAGTTGAAACTCCTAAAAAGAAAACAATGAATTTCCACGCCAGTCTAGTCATTTTGACATGTATTAATTTGTGATGAAGGTATATAAATGCATTATATTGACAGATAGGGAAGAGAGAAAGAAAGAAGTTCAACCCCAATCTTTTTGGGAGAAGAGAAACGCAATAAAAATGAGATTTAAATTTTGATAATGTTATTGTTCTGGTGCAGATGAGACTTTTGGTGAAAGCAGAAGGAGACGAGAGAGAAATAATGGATAATTTTGAGGACTGCTTGATTAGATTGTATTGTTATTACTGCTTGTACTATCCAAGTTCTTATAATACATAAAGATACAGTTCTATACGCTCACATCTCTCAAGCTATGGAGAAAGTTCCGTAGAAATTAATACATGATATACCTGAGAGTAACGGACCTATTCTTATAATCAAAGCGATAATGATAGAGCTCTGGTATAAGAGGAGCTCTCTGGAGGAATAAAATTTAGGTAGGAGAAATAGGGAGAGAGAGAAAGAGAGAGGTAATGAGAAGAGAGAATATGTTGGAAGCAAGTCTTGTCTCTTTCTCGCTCGCTCGCTTTCTCTCTCTCTCTCTCTCGCACTACTGTAAAGTCAATAAAATGGGAACGAAAATCCTTTGACTCTTAGTGTTTATGCATAAGAAAGCAAGTAAGCCTTGAAAAGGATTTGGAAAAGGATTTGGAATTAATTTGATGCAATTTAATGATGTGCTCAGAGATACAGAGAGAGAGACAGTCAACTGGAATTCATAGTCGATATATTGTTAGAGAATTGTTATCGACGACACGAGCATTTTGATTTATCAGAGCACTCATTAATCCTCCCATGCTCAGTCAAAAGAGAGAGAGAGAAAGTTTTGGTGATGAGACAGGAGGAGAGAATCGAGAGAGAGCGAAGAGAGAGAGAGCGAGAGAGAAAAGAGATTGTCATCATGGAATTTATTGTTAGTCCATAAAGGAAATCTCTCATTTTCAACTTATAATTACCCCAGTAGTTGTTCCCTATATATTCCCAAGAATTTTAGTATTCTTCAGAACTATATAAGAAGCTACGTACATACATCCCATGCTTATTACTCTGCTCCCTCTCTCTTTCTCTCTCTCTCTCTCTTCCCTCAAAATCCACCTCCACACACAAATATCTTGTTTCATATCCTCATTATTCCTCCCTTTTCCCTCCTTATTCAACTTCCTATCTTTTCCCAACCTTCTCCTTCTTTCTCCTGACTTAATTCTATCCTGACTTTCTTCCCTTTTTTCTCTATATTTTTCCCGTATTAACCTCCTTCCCTGCCTTTCTCATTTTTTTCCATCCAAATCCCTCTTGATTTAGCTCAGAAGATGAGCTGTCTAATGACGGAATTTTTCCCTATCAATCAATGTGAATTATTGGGGGAGTCCGGTAGGAAAAAGCAAGAGAGCTTTCTCCTGATTTCTCCTTCCTTATATTCACCTATACATATAATACATTCCCTTCATACTCCTTTTCTTCAATATTTTTTCCTCCTGGCTAGTGTTTGTCTCTTTCACCTTTTTTTATTGAGTGTTAACGAACATAAATCCTCAGTCCATGTTATTCTCTCATGTCTTCAGGCACTTTCTCTGTCAAACTTATATGCTCCTCCTGTATATGTATAGCTCATTCCTTAATGTCCATCCTACCAAGTTATTTCCTTCAGTTAGATAATTATAGAAGCGTGACTTTGTAGTTGCTCTCCGTCTATAGCAGATTCTCTCCATACATTCACTCCTATATATTGACAGCTATATAAGCCCTTGGCTATTATTCCCTGCTCTACTACTACCCTTCCCAATTCCTATGTACAGGCTGCTCTCTAATGTAATAATACCGGATAATTTTCAAGTCACTTATATTTCTTTCCTCGGCCATACCAATCCTTACATATGGGAGGGATGGAGTTAAGAGAGAAAGCCATTTTATCAGAATCTCATACTGAGAAAAGTGACTTGGAGGTAAAATATTTTCTCATCTTGGAAAAAAAACCTTTTCTTTGTTAAAATAAATCCTATTTTCTCGTTTGCAATAGGGAAGGATCTTCGGG
>JAQFXU010000649.1:0-45087 GCA_034693705.1 Spatulosminthurus flaviceps | reverse complement strand
AGTAATTGTCCATGTAACATTGACATTATCAAAGTAGGGGGAAAGGGAGAGAGAGAGAAAGTCGTACCATCATTGTGGGGTTGCACCCGGACATTTTTCTTCCTCCCAAGAATATTAGCCAGTTTAATGTGTTTTGGCAAGTATTTTTTTTACTTTCACTTTTTATACCACAAATTCCTTTCTCCAACATTGGACATGTGGAGGGAGAAAGTATGGAGAAAGGCGTGGACTAGAAATGAAAAATACCTCATTTGTTAATGGTTCCTCATGTAACTTTAAATATTTCACCGTCATCTCTCCACAAATGTAAAATATGCATTCAAGAGCCTAATGCTTTCCCCAAATTGTCATTATCATAATTGGAAGCTTCCAATTCACTAAAAAAATTCCCAAAAAAATGGATTGACTTTTTTTCAAAGCTAGAAAAAAATGCTTTTAAGAAAAATACCAAATCATTTTTGATGAAATAATTCAGGATTTCCCTTCATTCCTTTTTTAAGGTTTGAAGTTAAAATTAATTCCTGTAAATATTTCATAAGAGTCGTATACATAGGGAACGTTCCCCATCTGGCATTTCTCACTTTTATATACGTGCATTACTCAAGAAGAGGAATGGGAGCGGGAGTCTTATGCAATAGTATAGCCAAGGACTTTATGAAAGCTACTCTATACTCGTACTCGTCAAAACCGAGCCAGTCTTTATGACTTTTTCCCTTGTTGTTCTTGTTCACGTGAAGACCTTCATTTGAGTGAACGTCCAGAGTTGTGAGAGGAGAGAGAGATAGAGGAAATAGGAGAAGCTACTACCGTAGTATGAAATGTGAAATGTGGAGAGCAATAAATTGAGAAAATATGTAAGGATGATTTGAAGGGATGGGAAGGCGAAGCTCCCCGGAGTGGTTGATTGACGGGAAGCAGGGAAAGTTTGTTACGCTCTTTATATATCCGGAATGGATAACTCTAGCTATAGTTCCAAGAATCGTATGGGTGAGTAAAAATCTTTGGTTCCTTTCATGTATCTGTCCATTCCCTGTCTCTATACAACCATGGCTATCCCCTGAATTTTTTTTTCAACCCAGGATCATCATACCATGAAAAAAAGTAGGGCACAGGAGAAAAAAAGCCTTTCAATCTTACCCGAGTCTTTTCAGCGTTAAATGTATAAGCTACTTTTAGTTGTAGGAGGGCGAGGAGAAAGCGAGAGAAAAAAATAGACGTAAATTCAACCTGCCTTTTCGGTGAGAGTAAAAAAACGTATGGGAAAGAAATCGAGGTAGGCCATGGCTTAGAAAATTTCCTTGTGTTGAAAGGAGAAAGCAGCCTCACATTGCAAAAAGGTACCTATTCCACGTACAATACAAATTGCAAAAAGTGTACAATTTTAACATTTTCCTACTTCACAATTCAATCTGTTTTGATTTTCCCAAGTTTTGTCAAAACAAAATATTCTCACAAAACTTAAATAAATCATTTTTTTACAGTGCAGTGGTTTTGGGGAAAAAAAATGTAGAGAAAGCGTTTGTAGGAAAGTCGGAACTTGTGAGCTTGGTTGAAGTTTGAATGGAACAAGTTGAAAGAGTGGTGAGGCAGCGTAGGTGGAATGTTTCTTAACGGCATGTGTTGGCAGTTAGGTAGGATCCTGGCACTTACTCATGTGTGAGTGTAGAGGAAGCGGAGAAAGTGTGAGGATGATGATGGGTCCCCAGTCACCAATATCTTTATTACGGCTGTGTTATACCACAGGTTACTTTCCTATTCCCCCCTATATGTACGTACTAACATACACATAGCTCCCAACTTATACTATACAGGGACATAGCTAAGGAGAAAGCGGTGGAACAGTGTTGGGGTAGTAATGAAAGTAGACGACATGAGGTTTTTATAGCAAAGTTATAGTAAGTTTTTCCCACGAGCTCACAATGAGAGTCCCAAGTAAAATAAATTATGCTGAGCCTCGCAATAATTTTGCTGATACAGTCCTCTATACTTTCTCTCCCCTGCAAACATGAATCTTCTCCTGAGCTTTCATTTCCGGACAAGCTTTCCTCTGCTTTCCTCAAATAGGAAAAGATAGGAGAAAGCGCGCCGCTCTTCTAAAAGCAACCCTTGGAGGGATCCACGCTCTTTTCCCTTACATATTTTTTCACCGTATACAGATAGTATAGAGACTTTATATTAGTAAAAGCATGAAATTTCCTCTATTAACGCGCTACTTTGGCACACTAAAAGTCTACTCATGATAACATTTGATGCAGATGTAATTTTCAACTTTCACTCCTCTATCTGAGATGACATGACTTACGTACTTTCATTATTTCCTTCCTCTCTCTCTCCCTCTGAATGTGCGACGCTCCGAGATATGTATCTGACATGTTTGTACAAATGCATGAGTACATACATGTACAAAGGAAATGAGCCCGGATTGTTGTACGTGTACACACATAGATATGTCGTCCTAGGAGAAAGCTAGAGAATAAATATAGGTTTAGTGTATATCGACGATATCATGTAGAAAAAATGGGAAGTGAAAGTTCAAGATGGAATTCGGAGCTTCTGGATTATCAAAGACTGTTCCAGATATTTGTGAATTTATGTATAGGAAATGTAGAAGGTGAGAGTTTGTGTGAGTTATCTGAAGAATATTGACTACTAGGCTGGAGTTGATCTGAAGATGAGTTGGAAATTCCTCATCCCTCCAGCATTTTTTGTCGATAAGAGGAACATGTGCATTTTTTATTGACTTTTTTTTAACTTGACTCCTGTTTTTTATATTTGTGCAAATATTTCTACTAGAAATTTCATAGCTTGACGTTTTCTTCCAGCCGTCATTTTAGATTTTCATTTCTATAAATATATATATATAGAGATAATATGTTTTTATATATATATTTTTTATATGCCTGTATATCTAATATATGAAAAAGGAAGAGGGATGAAAGTGGAGGAGAAGAGGAGGAGGAGGAGGAGGAAAAAAGCATGTTTTCATGTTCAGGCAATGATGATAGAGTGGAGCCATTCATGAGGGCAGGGAATTCCATAAATCCATTTTTATTGCATCAAAGTGTGCTTTTCACAAGCTTTATCGATAAACCACACAAGTCTCTTTGCCACAATCCATCTTTTTTTTCCGTTTGGGGAAAGAGACACAAAACAGAGTGCCTCTGGACCAGCTCTTACCCATTTCTGTTTTTCTCTCTAGCCTCTTCTTCCTCCTTTCACTCACTCAGCCTCCTTTTTCTCTGTCCTTTCCCCCTTTTCTCTTCACTCTTCCCTCGATTCTCTCAGTTCTCTAATCCTTATATTTCTCTTTCCATTTCCTTTGAAATTCTTTTCCTACTTTTTTTCTTCCTATACAACTTGAAGGACAAAATTCAAGGAAAAAAATCAACGTCAACTTCCACTTGAATTCTTGACTAAAAGCTTGGACTATAGCTTCAAATATAGTAATACATTGGAAGGGGTTTTGACTATTGTGTGTGTGTGTGTGTATGTGTGGGTGGGAAATAAGTGACTTTGTGTCTCATCATGATTTCACTTCTTTCCCTCTTTCATGTAACCCATCAATTTGAAAATGTAATCCTTTTACAAGTAAATACAAATTCAGGGAGCATATATCCTCTTTTCTTCGATACTCATGGACCCATATGTTTAAGTAGTGTAAGGCTCCCGGGAAAAAACTCCATTACGAGAGATTTGATTCGCACGTGCTAAAACTCCTCTACTTATCCTTATTTCCTTTTCCTTTCCCGTAACACAGGATTTTTTAGCCCGGTTTTTTGGAAAGAGAAAAATGGAAACAATTTCCACTTCCTTGGGAAGACATGCAAGGAAAAATTATGCTGATGACAAAAACCTCCCTCAAGGAAATAAGCTCTGTTGCATGTGTAGAATATGAAAGAAACACACATTTTTTTGGTGCGGAAAAAGAGAAAAAAACTTTTCTCACGATAAAAAAATCTTTTTCCTTTTCATACAACGCCATTGTTTTGACACTCAAAGCTTCTTTACGCTCTTGATTTTTCTATTTACTCCTATACAAATGTATATTTGTATGGTATATGCTCATAGCTTACTTATAATTGCCACTTTCCCCTCACAACTTTCTCTTGGAGAGCTTAAATGTGACAAGGAGTTATAAGGAGAAAGTACGTGAGAGGAAGGAGCAAGTACAAGGGGAAAAAAGGTACATAAAAAGTATAAAAAGAAAGTCTCAAACTTTACCTCCAGCTATAACAGAAAAAAAGTCACTGGATAATTATTATAATGATAATGTAGTCAAGGAAAGTGTATGCTTTTAAACGTAGGACTAATCTCCCCATAAGATTATAAACTTTTTCAGGCAAGGATGAGATATCCTTTACAAGGAAAGTATGGAAAAATGTTTACATCCATTCACATTGTTTGTGCAGCTGGAAATTGAAACAAGATCTTCCACTCAGAGAAGATATGAGTTGCTCCAAGGAATTTACTTATCAACTTGAGCATAAAATGCCCATTTCTTTTGAAGATCCATCAATATTGCATATCTACGTACAAAGAATTTTTCAAGATGCTACTCCCTTTTTTATTTTTTACACTGACTAGAACATATTACACGATGTACAATTCTCGCAGTGTATGACATATTTTAGGAGAGCGATATATTAATGTAAAGAAATATACCATTGCCAAAGTTATGGTACATAAATGACGACGTTATCAGTCCTAGAATAATAATAAAATGAGAGGAGGAAAAAAGGAGGGATCCCATTCAATTGTCAGCAAGTGCATGTACACGCTCAACTCATCCTTCCATTCTATAAATGGCTGGCAAATCGAGGGAGCTTCTTTGTGTACAAAGACTGTGATGTAAATATACTTTTCTCTCTCTCTCTGTCTCTCTCGCTCACATATTTATATCCTAAATTTATACGCTCAAGATGGTTCACTTTCACTCATATTCCTTTCTTCCTTTTGAGTCCGCTGTCTCTTTTGCTTTTTCTTCTTTTCCCTTGGAAAAAAGGGAATGTGTGATGGAATGATATGGAGAAAGTCTATGTGGAGAAAGTACGCATATATTTTTATGTACGCGCTCTCTCTCTCTCTTAGAGGAAGTTGGGGACTCCCAATAATAATGCAAAAGGCTTATTTTCTTCTTTTCTCTCTCTCTCTCTTCAACTTTCTCCACCAAACGTCCTCCTCCTCTACGTTGGGTGGTTGACAATGGAAGTGTGGTAATCCTTTTCGTCTCTCTCCACACTTGATATGCTTGGAAGAGATGATCCTTTTCTTTCGTGAGACTTATATTTCTCCTCTCTCGCCATGGAGAGAGAGAGAGAGAGAGAGAGAGAGAAAGAAAGTGTAGAGACATGGAAGGAGTGAAAGGGCTTTTTGTCATTTGCCTCATTATTGTAATTCCCTTGGGTGAAAGGCGGTTGATTTTCAATTATTATTCTCTAGCCATTTCCCTTTATTGCCCATCCTATAATATATGTATTTTCATTGGGGCTGCTCCATTATCCCTCGACAGATTTTCACCTCCTTATCACATCATTTCGTATGTAGAGCAATAGGAGGGAAAGGGCTTGAGAGAGAAAGCAAGGGCCTTTCTCTCAACTTTTCCCTTCTTCATGTGTGAGTGCCTCCATTGAAATATCTATTAGGGTCAGGAATTTGTACCCCCTCCTTTCATACTTTCTCCGTCCTATCTCCAACCCTTAAGTTTCTTATTGGATGGCTCATATGGTTTTTGAAACGTGAATAAAGAAGGCTTACGACCACAAGTAATTACACCATCGGAGAGGAAGTTTATTGTGAAAGTGATCACAGGTTTTTTGAGGAGACTTTTTGAGTCAACGGAGCATCATGATTTTATTGTATATTTTCCTTGGAGTTTGAGAGTTAAAGTTTGTGTTCAAAAAAGTTAAGGCTTCAGTTCAAGTGCTATGCTATTTTTTTATAGGAACATTATTTGATGTGAAAGGTAAGAAAGGGGAAATGTTTTGAGAGATTTGAAGGAAATAATGGTCGTTTATGTGTCGGGATGGGATGGGAACTAATAAATGATGTTGACAGGGAAAGACAGAGTGAGAGAGAGAGAGAGAGAGGAAAACTATGTCTAGAGGGGTTTATTTAGAGGGGATACGGATAAAGAGGGAAAATGGGCCTATAGGGTAAAAAGGCAAAGATATGAGTGACACAAATCGATAATAATAATAAGGAACGCGCAAATTCCTTTGGCTTCGGTTTGCCTTCCACTTGACGGAATTTTTTCCCTTCCCCTCCTCTGGCCGAGATAGGTTCTAGATATTGTGGACTTGTATAGAAGGCTATGTGCATTTGACTATGTGTGTGAGAGAGAGAGAAAGTTTATATGTGTATGTGAAGAAGGAAAATGACACGATATATTTTCGTGAGCAAATCTTGTGCTAATGTGAAAACATATATCTTCATTGGTTTCACTCCAATGGCTCTTGCTCAACCATTACCAACGTAAAAGGAGTGGGGTCTTGGGATTCCTCCTATTTCCCCCTACCTTATATACATATACAGCCATAGTTGTTCCGGAATATAACCAACCTTTATGAATTCTATAAAAAAATATTTTTTTGATGTAAATCAGCATTTATTTTTTTATTGCCAATTCTTGTACTACACTTGCCATTCCCAAGGGCTTTCCAAGTTCAGTCAGTAATATTCACAGCTTAAGAATGACATTCCTTTCAGCCATGGGGGAATGGATGTGAAATTCCCCTACAATTTTTTCCTATGATGAGGGCGGGCTATATCGGGATACTAAAATTATGGGAAAAGGTTTTGTCCAATCCATCATATCATGTATTAGCTCCTTTCATTGTCAGTTCCACTTTCCCTTGACTTGTTCTTGTCAATTTCTCCATCTCTTTGTAGTCCAGGTACATAAAAATGTACAAGGGAATGCTCATGCCTCATAAATGTAAGCTATACGGACACTTTTCCCATGTACTTTATTCCTAAAATATAGATGATGGGAACATTAATGGATTTTCTAGGGCTTTCTCCACTTAGGCTTATTTGAGTGAAAGCTAACTTTCACCCACTTTCTCCACACAAGAGAAAGTTCATCTGTAATTACCATAGTGAGGGAGTATTGGGTGAACTTTTTTGGTAGATGAGTCTGAAATTCATGGTTTTGAGTGTAAATAATTTTCAGCTTCTCGCAAAAAAAAAAGCAAAATGGAGTGAATTCATGTGGAAATTTGAGGAATGAAAGAATTTTGGTCCGAGAAGTAAAAAAAAAAAAGAAAAAGAAGACAAAAGGAGGGAATGGTTTTGGTTTGAAATGGTGTCTAGAGCTTTGGGAATTGTGGATATGAAGGGAGGAAGCGGAGAGAGGAATACTAGACAATGGTGGTGGATGTACAAGGTTATGCCTATTTCTCCAGAGGGCATGCATAAAAGAATCTTATAGAAAGAGAAACAGTAATTTTTAGAATGACTTCAAGTGGAAATAATGGAGGAGGAGCGGGCGAAGGGAGTTCTAGTGACAGAATAAAGGCTCTAAATGATTCTTTCCTTCCCCTTGTGTTTGCAGTTGGTTCGAGACTTGAATCGAGCAGTAGCAACTCACGTTGCTCTTGCTACTCTTCTCGGTGGCTCTGGAGATGGTCCTCATCTTCGAGATGAATTACGTCGAGCCCGTAGGACTGCTCAAGAGGCTGCAGCGGCTGCCAAAGCTACCCTCTTACCTGCTCTCCTCGAGTAAGTGAAACATCTTAAATTCTTCCACTTCACCTACTCTCACCTTTCACCATCTTCCCATGTCTCTCTCTCTCTCTCTCTCTCACTCTCTCCAATCTTCCTTTCTTTTTTCTTTTACTATTCTCCTCACATCCTTTCTCCACTCTTTTCGCATTCCCTCATTATACTTTTTCTCCTTTCTTTCAAATCCATCATATTTTTCAACTCTCTCTCCTTCATATAACTTTTCTCCCATTGTAATTTCAGCGCAAAAATAGCTGTAATATCATACGGAGAAAGTCATCCATACCATCAGAAATTTCCATACTTTTCAAATACAAAAAGCTTCAGATTTATATTCCCTACTTTAAAAACATTTATTATAAATTTCACTACAAATTTTTACCCTATTTTTTTCTCAAGGCTGCAAAAAGCATGGCCTCCAATCATCCTAATTTATAAATACTCCAACATTGTACTTTCTCCCAACTTTCCCCTTTTATCAAAAATTTACATAGAGCAACTATCCAAGAATATATTTCCTTAAAATAATATTGACTTTAACTTATTGCAATTGACGCTATTTTTTAAAAAAACGTACCAAATACTTGTCAACTCCACGGACCCGCAAGGAATGGATGTGATTTGAAGTTAAATGCTAATTGGGGGAAGTTCGGCTGTCTGAAAATGTAGCATGAATTTTTAGTAGGGATTTCTTTTATACGTGGATATTTTTTACATAGCTATATAGATATCTACATATAATTGGACTCTAATAGGGAAAAGTGGGATGAAAAACCTTGGTATTGTCATCACGTAGGAGTAATTTGTGTTAAGTGCTTATAAGCTCAATAAAAGTTGTTCAGGTTGGGAAAGTAATGTAATGGATAGGGAGATAATTTTTGGACGTGGTTCGTTTCAAAATCCCTCTTTCAACCCACTCCGTGGTTTCTTTTCAATGTTTCCCCTTTCTCTAAAAGTCATTGAAGCATATATGTGTGTATAGGAAGGGGTATAAGTAATACTGATGTAAAAAGCCAAGGTTTTGTTTAGAGACCATCTCTTCCATGTAATGTCTCCATAGCTATTCAACCATTGTGAATGGGTTGGGTTTCCCAAGTAAATGTATATATAGTAATTTTCTAACGATTATGAATGTTCTTGTATATGTTCCCTTGTAAATAATAGTTTTCCGCATCCTTGCCTTTTCAATGACATATTATACATGCTTTTTCCTTCACTCAAATGTAATAATTACATTACTATTTGGTATAAGAAATATCAAGAGAGAGAGAGAGAGAGAGAGAAAGTAAAGTAAAAATAAATGGGATTTTTTATTTGTGTATGAATAATTAAAACAAAGATTTATTTGCATTCTTACAGTCCAAGGTGGGCGGAGAAGGAGAGGACGGAGCTGGAACGCCTCTGGCATCTACTCCTTTCTTGCTTGGATTCCTTGGGTAAGTTAATCAATTGTTATGCCCCCAGCCTGAAATTCTTTCTCCCTTTTTCCCATGTAATTTCCAAGGGTTTAAATGTTGTGGTGAGAGAAGGAGCTTTTCAATTGTTTCCCCATTACAAACATGTACAAACCTACTATTTAAGTACATACTATTTACGTAGAGTTTAACCCATTTGTACTATTTCCATGTATGTAGGAAAAGGTGTAGAGATGGGAGAGAGAGAGAGAGTTTTTCTCTTATAAGTTTTGCTTCTACGATCTTAATAATAGCCACGCAAATGGTTTAGAGTATTTACGCCTCTTCCTCTTTCCCCTTTATTTCCCCTCTCCTTCTCCACACTTTGGCAACTAATTGAACTTGGAGAAAGGAAAACAATGGGAGATAATGGGAGACGAGGCAAGTCAAACAAACCTCTTGGTTAGTAACACTACCTCGTCCTTTCACAGAGCCAGAGAGGGGAGCGGAATAGAAATATAAAAGGAGATTTTCACACAAACATATCTACTACACTCTCAGGAAGAAATTCTGTCCACATTGTCTAAACATACAAACACACACACACACATGTTCTTTTGTACGAGGAACATCCCATGATTCTACTTTCCCTTACAAATTTCTTCTTCTCTTCCTCAATACTCACTCCATCTTACTTGTTTGTATGTGGAAATGGGAGAGAAAGAAACTAATAGATAAATGTCTCCTTATACTTTCACCAACTTTCTCCCATACTTTCTCCATATAATTATGTACTTGTATAATATATGTATCTTATATATAAAAGGGGGCTATTTTAAAGGGAATGATATAAGGGAGAGAGAGAGAGAGAGAGTGGAATAGGAAGTAGCCTATCAATTTAATTCTTTTCAGCTCTTCTACAACTACTCACTACATCCTTGTGAGGATGTAATCTTTCCTCGGCTTTCGTCTCATTCTTCTATACTTTCCCCTTCCTCTTCAGTCCCACTTTATTATTGGACATAAAATACAAGCGCATGTATAGTTTCGGGAGAGTGAGAGAGAGAGAGAATCGTCATGGGAAACAAATCAACGTGATCATTCCGCTCTTTCCTTCACTTTCTCTCTTCTCTTTTCTGTCTTGCTCACTTTCTCTCTCTCTCTCTCTCTCGTTCTGTCTCTCTCACTAAAAGTTCCCCTTCAATAAGCTCAGTTACATTATAAGCTTATGTAGTAAATAACTTTGTTCAACTCTTCCAGGTTAGAGGCATACTTTGTGCATATTAAATATCTTGGAAATTCCTTCTACAAGCTGAGGCTTTTCTCTCAGCAAGCTTTCCGTATGAGGGAACTATGGAAACTCATATTATTATGCGAGGAATTTCTTCCTCTCTCAAGCATTTCTGAATATTCAGTCAAGGGCTTTTCTTGGAAATGGTTGTTAATAGTTAGTATGAATTGAAGTTTGTGCTGTTGGAAGAGGTTCTGGGAAGGTTCTGGGGAAATCTGGAGTGAAAGTCAAGTACAGTGAATTATTTCAGGGAAAGTACATTACACGGATTTAGCAAGTTGGAAGGGAAATAAATGTTGCTTTTAGAAATTGAGAGTTGTTGTGGTGAGAGAGATTTTAAATATCAAGAGGAGTGAGAGAAGGAATAAAGCTGTTAGTGCTTCTGAGGGATGCGAGAAAATTCACATGGGGTGAAAATTCCGTTCTATGACAGCACAAATATTGGATGGAATTTAATTATTTTAATTTTTTAGAGCCTAATTTAAAGCAGCGTACAAATTTACACGTAAAAACTAATAATGAAAAAGCTTTTAGCGTGTACATTTATAGAGGAGAAAGTAAAATGTGGAAGGTTGAATGAAACCCACTTGACACTTCCCTCTCTCTTCTATTATAAAAAAAAAGTGAGAAGATGTAGTAAAAAAAAAGTGGTGAGAAGGATCAATATATGAGTCTTCCTCTCCCTCCTACTTTCACTTGATGCTCCTATGGTGATATTGCTATGTACATACTACAAAGTTCCACCAGGAGAATCCTTATTCACCTCCCGAATTTAATCTCCTTTCACCTTTTAGAACTCTCTCTCCTATGGCAAGGTGAAAGGTGAGAGTATGTCGCAATTCCCTGAAAAACAGTTCTTACACATTTTCTCTCACACAACACATCCAATTCAACTTTTATACATTACAGCCTTTTTTATTATGAACTAGAATTTTTTTCCCGCCTCCCTGCACAACTGATCTATGCACATAAGTTTCTCTCATCCCTTTTTCCTCCTTTTCCCTGTCCTCATTATAAATTTCCGGCGGAGTCCTCAACGGAGAGTTTTCTTACTACTCAGGAGAGAGAGAGAGAGAGAGAGATAGAGAGACATGGGTAAGAGAGAAAGTGAGAGATGAGAGAAATCTTATGCTTTCTCCTTTTTCTCTCTCATCCTGTCCTTTTTCTTCCAGCCTCTTCTTATTATATCCAAGCTGCAAAAAATTCCCTGCTTTTTCCGGAGGAAGTCACTTTCACTCTGCTCTATAAACTCTTGCATCACTTTATGCATGACAATAGGACTTTTTTTACATAAAACTTGTACATGTATGTAACTTATACGATGTGAAGGCACTTTTCTTATTTTTTTTATATACGTACACATAAATGTATGTACATTATAGTTTATGGAACTTATACGCCCAAAGTTTTCACTTCCTTTGCATAAGTCATCACATTTCTTTTTTTTTTCTCCTTATATTTTCTCTCCCCTTTTATTCCTCCTGGTAATAATATTGGAAAATATGTGGGATCCCCAAAAGTTTACAAGGGAACGCATATATAACACACACATCCACGAACATTTTGATTTACAAGTGTGAAAATAGGAAACTACAGCACCATAATATAGTTCCTTCTCATATGGTGAGCATCTCTCCTCCTTTCATCTCCCAACTCCATGTTTCGAGTTACATAAATTTGATGTAACATGAAATGAAGAGTGCTATATGTGTAGGATTATGTATGTAGTATGTACGTCCAATGTAATAACATGTGGAGAAAGTTATTTTAGAAAGTTTTCCACTTATGAGTGTAGTGTGTGTGTGTGTGTGTGTGTAGGAAGGGAGTGGGAAAAACATGGCAGTTATAAGACTAGAATTTTTTAATGTAATTATGAGGATGTTTATGAGAGGAGAGAGGAGGGAGGGAGAGAGAGAGAGAGAAAGTATTTGCTCCAGTTGCCCGTATCCTAGTCTCCTTCCCCCTGATTAAACTTTATGATGATGAGGAGCGAGAAAGTAAGGGAAGATTGATATTACTCCTGCCTCCCTCCCATCTGCCCATGTTTTGGTGTGTAAGATGTGGAAAAGCGCGGAGCAATGTGTTTGCAAACTTTTATTCCAAGAGGAGATTGAGTACCGCTCTTTAACCTCTGGTAATTAATGTAGTATGAGTAGGAGAAGGAGAAGGAGAAAGAGAGAGAGAGAGAAAGCAGGAATATATGGAACGTCCATACTTTTAGATACTTCTTGTCTCTTTAAGCCTCCCTTATCATTACTTCCAGAGGTATTATTTACGAAGAGCTCAAGAAAAAAGAGAGGGAGGGGAAAGCGTGGGAAGAGAGAGAGAGAGAGAGAGAGAGTCAGTACTATATAACAGAAGAGGAGAAACCACAGAGAAAATACTTTCACCGTGAAAGATTCACATGTGTACTTGATAATTAATGGTGGATTTAATGTTCCATGCAATTAAGACCACCGAGCGCTGCTCTCGCTTCTTCTTTAATATCAACCCTCTCATTACATTCTCTACATATAGGGAAAGCATACTCCTTTTATATAACGTCCTTTTTACATGCTTCCGTATTTGAACAGCATGGGAGCTATGTACGAGCTGTGTAGAAGCCTCGTTATTGTTTTGTTTGTCTGAGTGTATTGTAGAAGAATTTTGTGATTACAACTCTCTACAGCTCGGATTTCCTTCCTGGAGTGTAGGATTCCATTTGAATTAATCCTCTTGTTTTATCTGGGCCCTCTTTAGAAATGCTCAAGTGTCTATCTAGTACTTACATGGGTTAAGCCTTCTTTCCCTATGTAGATTCCCAAGGATAAAGGAAAGACAGGCGATTGTGTGGTGTGTGTGTGTGTGTGTGTGTGGAAATGGAAAAATACCATTATATATGCATAAAAACCTTTCCACTACTTGAAAAGCAGGTGGATAAGATTGCATCTTATACTAAGGGAAATACAATGCTAAAATATATATAAAATCTACATAGATGGTTATATATAGCTCTTATAAAGCGAGATTTAAAGGAGATTCACTCAAGTTATAGAAGCGGTTTAAAGTGTGAGCTTAGGTGAGAAATGTTTTGGGTAGCCTTGTGTAAATATTACCTTGAACATACAAGAGTCCGGGTTATTATGTAGCTACACAGTACATACTCCTACAAATACATAAGATTTCTTTAAAGAGAAAGTATAGGAGTGAGGAAGAGCAGACATCTGAAGCTTGTCAAGTTCTTGTTGAAAAGTTTCGGGCTGCGGTCCTTTCTTTGGTGAAAGTTCCATTCCTCCCTTGTACATGCTTATAACCATGGAGTGTCTGGTTTCTTTTCATGTATAGTGGCCCAAACAATTGTAGTTGTTAGGACTGTGAAAATAAAGAGACCAAAGTCCCCCTTAAAAACTCTTTTTTTTAACACCTTTCTTTTTTTATCTTACGTGCTTTCTCCAAGGGGTGACAATAAATAGAGAAATAGGGTCATGTACTTGCGAGAGCGTCTCTTTATGTTTGTCATTAGTCTCAAATTTCTCAAGTGATTGTTTCTTGGGTTTTGTTTAATTTATTTTGTGGTGGTTAGAATATACTAGGGAAGGGTGTGTGTGTGTGTGTGTGGTAAGTTGAGAGTTGAGACAGTTTAAAATTGAGGGAAAGTTCCAAGAGGAATTAATCCTGAATAATTGATGGGCACATTTAACTAGGGCACCTGGAAGGATTTATGGTGAGAGTTTTGGTAAGAACATAATATGTACTGCTCTGCATAAGTTCTCAATATGTGCTTGTGTAGGAATGATGGAACAAGAGGTAGGGAGGAGAATAATAGCGTAGGTGTTAGTTGGCTTGTGGGTTTCGTAGAGGTGAAAGTAGCCAAAGAGGAGAGAAGATGCATAGTTTGAGTAATGATTCAAGAGTTGGAACTCGAGTTAATTTCAACTTTCACCCAATGCAATGTGTTGGTGTGTGTGTGGCTCTTTAGATATATGGAGCTTATTCTAGGAGTACCACAGCTATGGATGTAAGATTGTGAGGTAGGAGTGATAGGTTAGAGGGGGAGAGTGAGAGAGAAAGAGAGAATTGGATTACCTCGGTAGAAACCCATGGTTGTTGATGTTATTTCCACTAAATCCTCCCTGATTCTTGAGTGATTTGATAAATTGAAGTGAGGGCAAGGGAATTGGAAATAAATCATTTTATTTCCCGTCCCGTCCCAACTCTTTCTATTTTTCTTATTCTATATAAGGACTCCCTCCCGCTTTTTTCCCCAACCTATATTTCCCCAACTTTTCCAAGTGAATAATGGATTGTTTATGTGAGCTCATCTTGCTCTGACTTCCCATACCTACATGGTAGCTACGTTTCTTTGGGAAAGCTCAGATTTGATAACACTTTTTCCCTCTCCTTATTATATAAGCCACCACTCAATGAATAACATGCAAAGGAGCCAAAGGAGCTATGTTTACAGGATATGATTGGCTAGTAAATCAAGGAATCAATCAACTCTCGGAAACTTCACAGAGAAACTTACTTTCTCTTCTACTTTCTTTTTCCAATGCAATGTATACTAAAAACTTATGTATAGAAACTCTCATTGTTTTTTTTTTAGTAGGAGGGTGTTGTATATTTCCTCCTCAATTAATTACACACATGTCTGTCAGCTCCGTATCCTTATTTTCACTTACTCCTATTTCCCACATAGGTAATAATTCAAATACTAAACTCCCACACCACCCAAGGAATCAATCACCCGTGAAACTATTTCCTATCTGCAGCTTTGAAATTCACCTATTTTCCTATAAATCTCTCCCATATGTATAAAAGTAGACGGAACATTCCAACGTGAGTGTGTATAGATGTAAGGCCCATAAGGATCCATTCATACCCTTGGTACTATAGCGTAATGAAAGACCCGAGCTTAATGCCTCTTCATATTAAGCTACCACTCGAGATTGTCATTTCCACTCTTCCAAACTCCGCTTGACACATTTAATTACACTCGTTGAGTCTAGTCTATACGCACCTACTTAAAGCTTCCCTCCCTCACCCTATAGCTATGGTTAAGTGTGTGCTATAGGGAGAAAAGTAAACACATTTTATGTAGAGCTTGATTTTAATAGAATAATCCTCCAATCTTTTACATTGGTGGATATAGGAAACAATATAAGCATGGGAAATTAAAAGAGTAGGAGGAAAATACTATGAGAATGACATAAGCTTGTACGTTCAGGGTTCAACAACTTTTTGAACTTGTTCTTATGTATTTGAAATATTCCGTCTATCTCTCTCTCTCTCTCTCTCTCATGTCTTTCCAAAGCAGATGTTTGTCCCCGGCAATTGATTTCTGTGGGCTCTTCCATTCATTTACTATGGACGAATCCAATATTAGAGTAGGTACTTTCCCTCCAACTAAATGTTCCGTTTGTATCGTATATTTTTATATTGTCTCGTCTATATTAACATATACATGGCTACTAATTAAAGTACATGGCCAGGATATTATATCTACTTGTTGCAGAAACGTCCATGCAGAGATCGTTAGTTCTCTTACGGGACTTCTCACTCGCGGATGGGAGCAATGCATTAATTCATACAGGATTGGATGGACCCAACAACCATCATCAAATTAGATCTTACCAAAGTACTTCAACAGAGCCCGGAGATGTACCTTTACTTGACAAACTAGCACTGGAGGGAGTTGAAGCCTCCCAGCTTTGCAAGTGAGTTTAAAAAAAAACTTATATACTTTATATAATAATATCGTCTGTATCGTAATTTAATTTTCTCACATGTACCAAAAAGGTTTGGAAATTTTCAGAGGATATGAGATTTAGCTTAATTGCACATCCGCCTTGAAACTTTTCCCAAGTACGTGGACATAAGCGGGACTTGTAGAAAGTGGCTTTTATTTTTCTCTTGAACGCCTTCGTGCAAAAGGGAAAGTATGAGGTCAAGTAGGAGGGGAAGCAAGGAGCGTGAAATTCTCTTCCTATATATTTTCATTAAGGGAATGCCATACAGCGGAAACCCTTTGTGTGTTAAGGAAGCGCCTTTTATCATTCTAACATCTTGTCTTTTTGGAGGAGTCCCAAAGGCTAAGATGATATAAAAAAGGCGGTTCTTTTTTATGAGACGTTTTCCTTATGCTACACACAACAAGTAGTAATTGCACACTTGCCTTTATTTATTTTTCTTTTATCTCCGCCAAAACTCATGTAATCAAGGAACAGTCTTAGAGATTTAGTTTAATCACATCTAATAATTCTAATTACAAGATACGGATCAACAGCTCTTTTGTACTTTCTAAGGGAAGATTTAATTTCTAAATGTTTTTAACCCCGGTAAATTTTTTTACAAGGAACTTTTTCCCGTGTTACTACATGCTCGGAGGGATTTGAAAAAACTGATAGGTGAGAGGAGGAGATTGGGGATTTCTTTTGGGAAAAGTTGCTCCCTTTTTAGTACATATTTCTCAATTCTGGGAAAATGTAAACGGAGTAGAAAAAATAAAGTAATTTGATATTTTTGGGGATGAAAGAAATTGAAAATTGAGGGCTTGGAGGTATGGAGGGGATGTGTGAGATGTGCATGTAATTGAGGTAGGAGGATTCCAAGGTGATGATGATGACGATGATGATCATGACAAGGGATAATTTTCTATGACTTTTGTCAGGGAGTTGTTTGAACTAAGAGCTCAGTTATTGGAGCTCAAATCCAATGTGGAAATTCGCTCCCTCCTGTCGCCACCTGACTGCTTTGTTGTCGAGGACATTTCATCAATGCTCCAGAAATCCCATCGAAATGACACTCTGCTCAGCATCAACGGCAACGACCAGGGTCTGGTAAATGCGAATGCGAGCTCTATCAGCTGCTCCATTGCGAGTGACGATAAGGAATCGATCGAGTCCGACTTGGGATCGCAGGTAAACTCTTGCTTGATCTTCTCTCTCTCTCTCTCTCTCTGTCTATCTTGTTTCTATGTGTATGTATGTGTATGTATAAAAGTCTCTGTCTCTCTCTACATCGTTCTTTCCCTCCCATTTACTTCAACACGACCATCAACATTAATGCTCATGTCCCTGATCGCCGATTGAGCTCGCTCGGAGCCCGTACGCTCCCGTCTCTTCCTCACAACTCTGCATAGGACTCAACTTTCTCTCTCACATGTTGTCCACGTATAGGAACAATATCCATGTATTTTTTCTACTAATGTATAAATAATGCTTGCTTAGAGGACAACTCTGACCAAAGATATTTATTTCTTTGGAGTTTATACTATCATTATTATTATTCCGCTCCACAGAGAAAGTCTTGTTCAATGACGGGATTGTCCTTAAAGGAGAGAAAGGAAGGAAAGGAGAAAAAAAGGAGGTTTTTTCTTAGAAAAGAACCTTTTCCCTTGTGTGAACCTTTTTATCGTGTAGAGGTTCCTCTAACATTGTAATATTACATAAGGACCTCGAGACACCAAGGAACAAAGATGATTTCACTGGTTATTTTTTCTCTTTAAGGTAAATATTTAGCCTCCTTTGATCCCTCCTGACTCCGACTATAGACATATTTATAGGGAAGTTGCTGAGGGAGTTGAGTCCAACCTCCACCTCTAATAATATAACATAGGACAAATAAAAAATGTAGGTAGAAATTTTAGCTTCCTCTTTAACGAGCTCTGCTTTCATTTTGTATAGGGAGAAATAATAATAAGTGTGTGTGTGTGTGTGTGTGTGTGTGTGTGTGTAGCGTGAGGAAGTGTGATGGAGTTACTTATAGAGTTGACTCTTACCTGCTCTCCTCATCATCCTCATCTTTTCCTTGTTAGCTTTTATTGGAGCTCGTATAGTTTAATTATGCAGGAGAGGAACGACTCCTGAGATCTGTGTGCTTGGTTAGATTTAAGGTTGTTATAGGATGATGCTCCATTCTCTCTCCCACACACACACATTCATTGAAGGTTTACAAACTGGATATGGTTGAACGGATGAACCACTTGAGAGAAAAAGTGAGGAATTGATGGCTCACTTTATCAACCAATTTGATGGTGATTATTGTCACCCTTCTTCTTCGCACATCAAGTTCCCTTATTTACAAGGTATTTTTCCAATATAGGCGTAACTATACTCTTTACTTTTTCATCCAATAATATGTGGGAGGGAGGATAGGTTGGAGGTTAAAAAGGGGAAGATAGGAATTTTTTGGGTGGATATTCCGGAGATGAAGTCCTTGTCAAATATTTTTCTCCCCGGTGATTTATCGTCATCGTGTTCGGATAACTCCCGCATATTACGTGGGTGTTAGAGAGGAAGGGGAAAAAATGTGAGCACAAATTGCCATTTATTTGCACTTCCAACCCCTCCCTTCTTCTGACATGTGGGCGATGGGATGGATAGGGAGTGTGAGGAATATTATATGTGAGAGCTTGAATGGGAAATTCTCTCTCTTCGCTCCTATGGCTCCATCTCATGACTACATATGGATTTTGATAAAAAAACTTGTGCTTTCACTCTCAATTGTATGTATGTATATTTATTTCATTAATTCATATAGGGTCTACATTGAGTGAGTCATTTCAACGTGAACAGAAAATCCCAGTAATTGATGCGTTATAGTATTTCCAGCCCATTCAACTTAAATTACCCAATTAATTTTCAATTCATCGAGCTATGTATGAACGTAAAAGGAAATTAATTAAAACTCTCAGTAGGAATGAAATTGTAGGAGGAAATACTAATGGAAATTTCTCCTTCTCCCCTAAAAATATCCAATATAAAATGACAGCTAAAAACTTCCACGAAAACATCAAACCTAAGTAATTCCGAATGTTCATACATCATCTATGTACACGTCCTAAATTGTAAAGCATATCACCATTAATGTTTTGTCCCAACCTCATATCAAACATTATTGGACCAGAGAGGAATCTCTTTATTACAAGCTATTCATATTTATGAGAGAAAGAAAAAAAGGAGTTGATTTAAAAATAGCAAGAATCTCCTTCGTAACGTACAATAATATGTGTCCGAGGAAATGAGCCTCAAAGCCTCCGTATAATATGAATGGAAATGATACAAATCAGAGCCATATCATCATTCCCCTAATATTTTTCCCTTTTAGCTTTTCTTCCCTCCTTAAAGACTCCTCTGCCTACTAATGCAATAACATTAGGAGAAAGCAGTACTTCCACCATCCCTAATTTCCTATTTACTGCATTTTGCTTATTCGTGAGAGTACACTAATCAAGATATGAGTTTATTGAGATTCCCCTTACTACAAGAATGGACGTACATATATATTTAACAATGTTTTTCTCCCTTTTTAAAGTCATCATTCTAATCAAGTGAGAATCTCCTCCAGATTTACTCCTCTCCACAATGTAGTAAAGGAAGAGGCGGTGGTGTAGTTACATTGTGAGCCCGATCTTCTTGTCACATGTTCTTTCTTTGTAATCCCTTGAGAGAGTAAACATGTATAGCTACGTGAGAGACATGACTTGACGTGCATTTACTATCTTCCCGAGACCATCCATCCCATATAAAAGGATTGAAAAACATCAATAGAGATTCCAGGGTCCGTATGTATTTCTCTGATAGGGAAGTCCTCCATTTCACAATGAAAGCATTGAAAATGTTCATTTACTTTTATTAGCTTGTCTCTCTCTCTCTCTCTCTGTGTATTCATATATATATGTACATAAATATGTACATGCCTATATATTGACGCTCTTTGTACAAGTAATGAGTTATTTGTAAAGGAGGAGTCTAATCAAAGGGGAAATGAATCTCACCAGCAAACTGAGGTTTGTTTTATGGGTTTTAGTTCATGAATCTGTAATAACTCTGCGGAACCATGGGATTATAGGGGGAATTGTGAGGGAGTTTGTAGTCTCAAGAGATCCCATGCTTACGTATATTGTAAATACTCTTCTCTTCCTACACAGCTTTAATAGTAGTGCCATAGGAAAAGAGCATGTGTTTTCTCATAGAGATACTCCATACTCCTACTAAAATCCTTGTAGTAGCATTGTATATGCTTAAGTGTACACATCGCAATCATCAATCATGAATGATATTAGCTTCATATATAATTATATAGGACTTTTCCATGTATAAAAAAACATATATACGTATGAGAAATGAATGAATGACTGAGTGAGAATTGTGTAAGTAAAGATACGCCTTTGACGAGAGTCTTTGTTTACCACCCAAGCCTGACTTGAGGGCGTACATAATTTCCCTTATGTAAATGCATGGTCTGTGTGATATGGATTGAAGGGAAAAAATATATGAATGTGAAGGATTTTGATTTTTTTATATGTTATTACAGGCCACGGGAATCACAAGTGCACAGCGAAAGTGCGTTTGCTTGATCCTGGCATTCATGGTGACGGTATTTGTACTTGCAATGTTCCTGGGGGTACTCGTCGCCTTGATTTCCTGATTGCGGCTGGATGTGTCCCCTGTGGAGGACATTGCTTTCATGACAAACTTGGGTCCCTCGGGGCAGGAGTCATTTGCTACGAGTATGAACAAATACCCAGCCACGGCCGTGAGGAAAAAATACAATCCTCCGGATAAAGTATGGAGAAATAAATCATTCTTCCCATCAATCCCCAACCCCGCCGGCCCTTCAGCATCTTTCCAATCCTATGATTATCACCGAAGCTTAAATAGTAAAGCTTCCTCCAATTCTACTACAGTAGTCAAGAACATCCCCCCAAAGAGGAAACGCTTCTCACATGACAATCTGTCAGAAACTTAGAAAACTTCCAAGGATCCCACTTTCTCCATTCAGCATAATATGTCAGGTTGTTCCAAAAAAATTTACACTCTACAACAACAAAAAATAGTATTATATGATAAAAATTTGAAAAAAGGAAAAAGCAAGAGATAAAAAAAACTTGGGATTCAAACAAGTGTATACACAACATACAAAACTTCTATTGCCAAAAAATGAAATGTTGTGAAAATGTCAAGATTCAAAACAACTTTTGATTATTATTTTTTTTTTGCAAAATCCCTCTCTTTCCCTTTGCCCCCTCTCAACGCACATTTCTTCGGGGGAGACGTTGTTGGTTCTCAATCCATATGATTGTGGTACACCATGGAATAATTATTGTAGCTATACGTATAGGTACATACTACTGCTACATTTGTCCAAAATAATCTTTCCCCTTAACGGAGAAAGTTACAAAATAACATGTTGATTTTGTGTCTGGGGAAAAAATAAAATAAAAAAAGACTTTTAAATCTGCCAATGAGATTGCGGGTTTCTGAACCTTTAACTACTACTAAAATTAACAAGTTATTTATACAAGCAAGTAATCTCATCTAGTTCATTTATGTAAATATTATATAGTGATTTGAAGAATTCAAGTACCTAAAAAAACATCTTTTTTGTACACACGCATACAACAAAAATTTCTAAATCCCTTTAAAAAAGTTGGTGAAAAAATCCGTGAAAATCTTCAAAATCTTGTTCAGTGTGTAAAACTAAAAGAATCCTTGGAGAATTATATCATCTTCAACTTTTCCACATACCTTGGACTTCTGAGTCATCCAACTCCCTTGCTCAACGTCTCCTATACTGTATCCAGCTATATATACAATACATGTGAAATATTAAGAAGGGGAAGGAAGATACGAAAAAATATTACATGAGCAATCAAATTTCTAGACCAATTATCTAATTATAATTACATAGTTTTAAAGGAAAGCAAAACTTTAAGTGACAAAAAAATTTAGATGGATTTTATGTGAAATTCTGAATACTACTTATATTATAATAAGGAGTCTTCAGTTATGGAAGAAAGTACATTTCATTTTAATTCATCAGTATTTGGTGTGGGATGTGGGTGAGAAAAAAAATTAATCCAAGGAATTTGTAAATGCTGAGGAGGGGAAAAATGTATGGGGAGAAAAAAGTGAAGGTACTAAAAAAAATACTGAGGAAAGTGCAAAGAGACCCTTTAAAAATGTGCTACAAATTAACAACTGATGGTTCAATATGGTTAGAAAACAAGCTAAAAAAATAATTATTATTAATAAATCCCAAGCTCGGTCGTCACTAATGAGCTGAGCTCATTAGATTTACAAGTTATTGTATTACATATATAGATTATTATTATTATTATCACAGCTACTACATACTATTACAATTACATCTGTATACTTATTACATGATGTTTTAATGGATGTACTAAAAAATATTTAATACGATATAGGTATATTGCCATATACTGTATACAAGGCCATTAATTCCGATTATAATCAAACTATATGGTGAAGAAAAAAATAATTAATTATACTTAAAAAAATATATATACATTTAAATATTATATAGATGTGCCGATATAAGTGTGTGATTGAAGGGCTAAAATATATCTATAAAAAAATAAAAAATATAAATATAAATATACACATATACATATATATATCTATATATACATACGTTGTATTTCATTTTTGATATTGTTGCTACATTAGATTTTGCAAGGAAAAAAACTATCATGATGAGAAAAAATATATAATATGTGTATAAGGAACAATAATAATTTTAACTTGGTTCAAATTGGTGGTATAAGTTTTCATCATTCGGCATATGTTTTATTATATACCATAAAATAAATACAAGAAGATGAATGAAGACAAAAATTAACATCTGAGAAAAAGGCATTCCACTGAGACTCAACAAAAAAATATTATATGTATACATACATATATAAATATATTCTCCACGACAATTACATAATAAATGTTCATTTTAAATTCCAAAACTTTTATTATTTTAGCATTTTTTTCAATTCCAATTTCATCATGTGTCATCCCAATTGAGGAGAGAAGAGGCTTCCCACAGAAAAGCGCCATTCATTCGGATATATGAAAAGGGAAAAGTTATGGATAGAGCCAAAGTTTTTCAGACTAATTTATTATTAAAGTATGAGTGAAAAGGAAACCACATCTCATTAATCATGGAAAAGTTGGATGAGAAAACTTATTAGGGGGAAAGGCTGTATAGGAAAGGATAAATAATAGGGGAATGGTAGAGCTAGAGAGAGAGAGAGAGTGGGGGGGGGGTGGGGTGAGGGAAAGGGATGAGTCAAATTGTGATAAAGTGCTTAATAATTAGGTTTGTCAATTCAATCAACATCTTCTTCTAAGTTTGTCAACAATTTTATCCCTGACTTTCTCAGTGGTTTGGATTTCACTTATATTCTAAGTGAAAGTAAAGGGAAAGTAAAGAGAACGTCAAGTGAAATTCAGGAGAAAGTCAAGTGAAAGTCAGGAGAAAGTCAAGTGAAAGTCAGGAGAAAGCAAAGAGAAATTAAAGTGAAAGGAGAGAAAGCAAAGAGAAAGGAGAGAAAGCAAAGAGAAATCAAATTGAAAAGAGAGAAAGTCAAGGGAAAGTAAGGAAGTAATTAACATGAAAGAATTTCCCCCAATTTCCATGTTCAGTGAAAGTTCAAATTGATGTGAGTGAGACAAGTCCTACAATAGTAACTTACTAATGACCATGTGTTTTAATTAGAGACATTATTGTAGCTATAATGAGAATGTTGAATTCACAGGAGGCCGTACAGCTACTTGTCCTTCCCACGAGCTGGAAAATGACGGTAGTTTGTAAAAAAAAATAACAAATAATGATTAGCATTGTATAGGAGGTAGGGGAGAAAATAAGTGTGAAATTCCCAGGGAAATCTTATGAAAGTTTGACAAGGGAAATTAGAAAAGTTTTTAAAGCTGTATGAGAGTAAGGACGAGAGGAGTTGTAGTGCGGGAGTAGATTGATGTGTGCGGGAGGAGGGAAAAGAGGAAGGAGAAGAAGCAGACGAAGGAGCTGATGTGAGTAACTTAAAACTTTTCATCTCTCCATATTCTTTTCCACAGATTGCTCTACTATTCAGGTTCAACTGGTTTCAAAAGAAAAGGCATTTCCCTCTTTGTGTAGATACATATAAGAGGGGAGGGAGGAAGGAAGGAAGAGAAAGCAAGGACTTTCTCCTACTATAGTAGAATTATGGTGTAGCATGTAACAGCTTCACATATATGGAGCAACGTATTACTACACAAGAGCATATATGTTATAGGCTGGGAAAAGGTACGAGTTTTTTAGAGACTCAAGTGCACATAAACTGTATCCTTGTTATGTATTATCCTATAACTCCCACGACTTCACTCTTAGAACCCATACCATCATTTCACGTCTAATATGTAGACTGAGAATCGATCCATAATTTCAATGTTGATATTCTCACTGCCTCTGCCTTCGATTGACCTGCTTCTCCTATAGAGAAGTAAGTTGTAGTAGGAGTACGTAGTACATAGTAACAAGGGTGAAAGTAGAGGAAGCTCTCATATGTGAGGGAATATATATAGTAGAGCTCAAAAACACTCTCTCTCTCTCATCTGTTTGTAGAAGAGAGCTAAAAACTCGTCCTTTTCTCTTTAAATAATACGCCTCTCATTGTGCACCAAAGCCAAGGCCCACGCCCAAAAACAACCTTGGAATCATTTCCACCTTTCTCCCTGTCATCCTAAAAACTCTTCCTCAACTCATACATCCATTCTTTTTATGCTCAGCCATCCCCCCACATTCATATATCCACACACAATTTAGCAAATTTACCTTTGCATATCTCCGCAAAGGGAAAAAATACATCCTACTTTCATGTAATACCAAACTTACCAACTTTCTCCGTCTATATTATGCAATATAAACGGAAATGACGTACTTTCCCCACATACAACAATAAATTTTCTATGACGAAAAAGCCATGCATACACTTTCTCCCTAAAATGTAATACATTTTAAATAGTGAAAACACTTTCTCTGTAAAGCTCGATATCTTTTCAGCAGTAGTGCAAGCATACTTCCCCCCCCCCCCGTGCTCTAAATGTGGAGAGGATCTTCTCTCTACAACCCACGCATTATTTTGTAAATTTACTTTCCCTCCAGGTCAAAAAGACCAGCTATCCCCACACTTCCAAGGCATCATCCCTTTCATTCAAAGCTCTTTTTTCTATAGGTATAAATCCACTATAAAATCCCACCGCTTCTCCTATACAAGCTTCATCCATCAACTTGTCAGGAGGAACAAAGTGATTTATCATTGTTGTGTAAGCCTTGCTAGTAGTACAGGCGTCGAGAGAGAGAGAGAGAGAGAGAAAGACAACCGCGCCTTCTCTCTACTTTCTCCAACCCTTCAAAATCCCTTGTTGAAAAACCCATAGGGATCTTACATCCTCTTATATAAATGCCCAGAGAAATAACTTGTAGCTAAAATTTTATACGTGTAAAAAGGGCCAACCCATTTATTCCTCTCTGATTCCAATTAATGTCAAAAACCCAGCGTTTACATCTACCGAGCATATACAATCAAAAATGTAAGATTTCCATGCAAACAATCATTCCTCCCATGAATTTTCTCCCTACATATTTCCTTGTCTTCGTAGATAAATATAATACTAGATTTTTCCCCTTCCCTTCCCTTATATATATCAGTACTCACATATAACCACTCCTCCTCTTTACATTTCCCTCACCCTACGTGTCCCTCTTTGTTCCTCTGCCTTTTGCCTGAGCAACCTCCACTCTATGCACAGACTTGCGTGGAATTTTGACTGACAGGCATGAATACAAAAGATTTGGCAAAAATGAAACACTCTCACTACTTTCATTCTCCCATCATCACTTTTTAAGGTCTGCATGCTATCATGCATTCCCCACCAGCAATATCACCCTAACTTTCCTCTACTTTAGTCACATATCATGTCAAAATTTAGCTAAGAAAATACTTGGACCCACACAGGTGACTCTTCCAATTGCAAGGATGACGACACTTGAGAATATTTTCTCCCTTCCCTACATATAGCTAGGAAAGGATTAAAGAATTACTTTCACACTAACAAGGATTTTATCACAAAGCGAAAGTTTTTATTAGCCATAAATTTATTACAACAATAGAACACCTAGAGGGAAAGAGAGAACAATGGAGGAACTCACTTATTATTGAGGGACGAACAAGAAGAAGAAGAAGAATCCGTATGGAAGGGGAGAAAAAGGTAGTTTATCTTTCTCACACAAGCACTAAATATATAAAACTTGGTCATTGGACTGGAGTAAGTAGGAAAAGATCAGGAGAATTAATATTAAAGACATGTATATGCGTATATGTACTTGGGCAAGTGAAAGTTGAGAGAAAGGAAATCTTTCCTTATTTACATTGTTATTTCTTGAAGCACAAGGTACATTTTAAATATTAATGTCTCCACTACTACTCTGGGGAAAGCAGTATGTATGACCAAGGGGAAGAGAAGGATTTCACAAGTTGTTTAAATCAAACCAACCAAAACTACATATGTAAAGAAACTTTTCCCTAGTAACATATGTGACCAAGCATGGGATGGAAGTATAATTATTTTCCTAAGAATAGTTTTTCTCTTCCTCTTACTCCTCTCCTCCTCCTCCTCCTTCTTCTTCTTCTGTAAACTTGAATTCTTGAGAGTGACGGATAAAGGATGAATTTTTCACGACTATACGAGGAAAGCCAGGAGAAAGGAAGAACTACTGTGGAGAGAAAGAGAAAGCAGGCTGCAGGTGATAGATTGAAGCTAAATTCGGATGTGAAAAGTTGAGAGGAAGTCTGGAGCTCGCGTTATAACATGTTCAAATTCTCCGAATGATAATTTCCCGTCGTCGTCAACATCTCCTTCTTCCAGAACCTACAAACACACACACACACATACATTTACATACAACGTCAGAGCTAAAGTAAAGACATTGACTTTCTCTTTCCTAGAGCCTATACTATACCCCCCCCCAACTCTAAACATTATTTAAAAGGATTGAGTTTTGAAATGAATTGGATTTTCAAGGACCATCAAAAAAAACTTTTCGTCAAATAATAACTTTACTTTCATGTAAATTACATTAAAACCTACACAACATAGGAATTTCACCATAATTTCAAATATGTAGTACTTGTGCAAATACTTGAGTGTTTTCCATTCAAATCAAGTCCTTATTATTTTGGATGGAATTAGAATGGATGTTCTCCCTATTTATGCCCCTTTCCTTTGTAGAGAAAGCGGAGAAAGTCTCCGTAGAAATACATGTAGGTACATATGTAATGGTAAAAGTGAAAGCCAAAATAGTTAACCCTTGCCAAGACTCATACGAAAGACACTCCTGGTTTCCAGTTTATAATCAAAACTTGAGAGGGATTAAATTATCACATTAGTAAAAAAGAAAATGGAGAATTCAGTTTACTTTCTCTCTCAACAACAACAAGTTTGTACTACAAGAGGTTGAAGGTTTGAAACAACCAGGGTTTTACTCCAACTTGAAGGAAACTGTCATTTACTCCCTAGAAAAACATAATAGGGGAAAGTTTCAAGAGAGAAAGGACAAACAAAAGTGAGAAAGTTCCAAGGAACCGTCCAAAATGTGCTGAGCACTTTCTCTTAGAAACAAACTTGGTCACTGTAGAAGCGACCATTTGATTTCCTCCAATCCTCTCTCACTCTCTTCCCCTCTTGTTTTTGCCCCATATAAAATAACCATGTCCTCCCGTCTCCGCGTAACAACTATTAATTTTTATAGCCATACACACTATGTACACCCTTAATCTTCAATGTTGACTTTTTCTCTTCAACTTTACTCTCAGTTTCCACTCAAGTGTTTTTCTTCTCAGCCTCTCTTCGAGTACACTCATCCAATCTTCATAAGACTTGAACATTCATTGTGTAATTGCTACATCCAAGGGCTACTTTCCCCTAAATTTTAAGTCTAGGAAAATTTGATGAGATTTTAGCATTTTGAAAAAACTCAACCTTATATGCATCGCTAATACTAAAAGTTTATATAAGGATTAACCCGAACATCGCGAGCTTTTTCTATAACCCAAGGGAAAGAAAACATGAGCTAAAAACTATCTCGTGCTAGAGTTTTGTATAGAGACAGAGTTTTTGTTTCTATTGGGGGAGTAAACTTTTGGGGGGATAAAAAAATCATGTTCTATATGTTTAAGCTTGAGGAATATGTCAAATCTGGATTTTGTCCCCCTCTCAGCCCTATATAGTTATAGTATCTGTAGTAGAGTAGAGGAATGGTTAGAAAAAAGTGAAACTTAGCAAGTTGAGCTTTTGAGCGCCCAGAGACTTTACAAGTTTGAGAAGTAGTAAAATGTGGCTCATTGGATATTTAGGAAACTATATATAGTGTGGTATAAAAGAGGTTTTTTGGGGGTATAGAAATAATAGGAATTTATCTGTTGCCTTTTTTGGACAAAAGTCCTCCTTTCTATATTTTCCTCCTTCTGAGATTTGTCAATCCTGAGGGGAGAGGAAAAAAAAGCTCAGGGAAATTGATAGAGAGTCATGGGTTAGAAAACAAGTAAAATGTAATGGGAAGAGTTTTTATTGATCTTAAAAATATATTGACAATAAAATCAAGTCTGTGTGTTCTTCAAAAGGGAACTTTTTTTTTATTTGGATCTTTTGAGGTTTCACAAAAAAAGGCAAAACATGAACCAACTTCATTGATTTTATGTGGGAACAAGTATTTACTTGAGAGAGGGGAAAAATGTCAGGGTAACTTTTAACGTACATGTATTTTCCTAGGCTCTTGTAACATATATATAATTAGGGATTTGTAAAGACATACCTTGGAGCATACGAGACTGATCTCATCAGACACAAGCTCATTCCTCGTGAGGAGCTGGACCGTCTGTTCCAAATCATGAGTACCCAAGAATTGATCGCCATCAAAATCTACAATTAATTCCAAGTGTCCAAGTCATCATTATTGGGGGAGGGAGAAAGAGAGAGAGAGAAAGAAAAGGAGAAGAAGAAGTAGAAATCTGTAGGAGGAAAAGTACCTCGAGGGAACCATCTCTCACACTCCTATTCTTCCCTAACGAATCATTAATGATCTGCCGGAAATTCTTTCTCCCATAGTATCCCTCCTATTACTATTATTAGGCTAAAACTCCCATAACGAATTCACCAGCACGACCCTCGTGGGATTTTGTCTTTATCTAACAGACGTCTCTCTCTCTCTCTCTCTCTCTCTCCTCCCCATCAACCATTTCCCTCTCCTTTGGTTTCCCCACCTCTAATTTCTCTCAATCCTTTCTTTATTTCTCATCCTTCATCTTCTTCTCTATTGTTAGTAATGGGAATCCCCCATTTGTACTCGCTTATAAATTTATATGCAAAGGTGGAGTAATTATCCTAACTATAATAATTCCCTCAACAGCTCTCTGGATCTTTGGTTCATAATCGTTATTCCATTAAATCAACCGCATCATTAGAGTCAGGATAGGTCCTCAGCCACAAAAGTATTGTAAATTTTCCCAACACATTGGGAGCAGACGTTGGAGTGAGAAAATGAAGAGACTTATTTTAATTTCCAGCATGTAAATTCCTTTGGAAGTTTTAGCACTCAAAATTTATTTTATTACATCATTTTTTCAATCAATATCTACTATGGATTTTCATACCTATATGAAAACATATACGTCTATAAGTGAATTAAAATTGCATGGATTTTCAAAAGTTATGGAGTTATTATAATTATAAATACGTTATTACCCCAAGTTTGTACTAGGAGTTTGCTATATGAGTGTCATAAATTATGCAATAATCTACGTACATGGATAAAAGTTAAAGGAATATGCTATGATTTTTTATAAAGGAATATTCCCTCAGGTCTGGGAAAATATGAGAGAGAGAGAGAGAGAGAGAGTTTAGAAAGAAAAGTAAAAAAAACTCATATTGTATGATCCATAATGTATGAAAAAAAAAAGGAAAACATACCATAAATCCGGAATGCATAATAAACTTTAATGTCACGAGGTGCATGGTCCGAGAAGGCAGACAACATATCGAGAAAGTCTTCAAAACTCATTCCCTTCCCATCCCGGGAGAATACGGAGCAAATACGGTTTCTAAAAGGATTTTCCTTAAAATAAATAAACTCATGTAGCCAAAGACAGACATTGCTATACTATAAGGAGCCGCAGAGTAAAAACCTACTGACATTATGTCTCACATATATGTGCCGCATATAAGGCCGGGCTCCTTTTATGTACACTTATTCTATAGACATAAGAAATATAACTTGTCATTTTATTTCCCAATAGTATGGAAAACCATAGGCTCTCAATGGAAACACACATTAGAATTTCCTTGAGCTTTTCATTTTTATTGGAGAAGCTTATAAAAGAGGCTAATCTTATTTTTCATCTCAAATGGAACCTCTTTGGTTTGAGAAAAATTATTCATCATCCAATGGAAATATAAATCAATGGAAATACAAATCCAATTACTTTCAATTCCGGCATTTTTGCTACTTGGTCACAAGGCACTCGGGCAGTGATGGGCTCGGATCCGGTCATTGTTCGGGGCACTACTGTAGGATTGATTTCCCGGAATTTCTTAAATACTCTAAATATAACATGAGAATTAAATTACTCTTATTGTTAGTTCAATACGAAGTTAAAAATTATGAATGGTTCAAACAATTTGGGTGAGATTACCTTAAAATTTCCTTCCGAGTAAAAAATGTACAGTCCTAGAAAAAAACATGTTCATTTTGTGGTTGTAAAAACATTAACAACTTTAATAAGGTTAGCCACAATTTATATGGAGATTTTTGTGTATGTTGGAATCCCTCCAAAATTGTAGTAAAACGGATAGGAAGAAAAACATTAACTGTGTGGAGAGTTCATTTATTTGGACATTGCGAGTTATTTTTAGATGGACAATTTTTAGCGTTATGTATACGTAAACTTTGCGGCCTAATGATTCTAATGGGTGATTTACACGAGGGGTGGTTTCAAACTGGATAGAAGGAGTTTGAATGGGTTTTAACCCAATATATAAACGGACGTCATTAATTTCAGATGAAGACATTTAAACACATCTTTCAAGCGTTTCTATAAGGGAAAAAGGTATATAAATTACCTGATAGTCCTCCAGTTGCTCCTCAGTAAACGTTACTATTTTATTTCCCATACTGGCGCACTCTACCTTTCTTAAAATGCAATTTACACGAGTAATTGGGATAATAAGCGTCACTTAGAAAATTTTGCAAAATTTTTGGAATTTTTGTTTTTTGTGAAGGTAGAAAATAAATTTGAAGTTTGGAGAAAGGTGGGACTGGAGAAAGTTTTGATGGGTTTCGTATGAAAATGGTAGGAATGAAATTCTTGCTGTTATTTCCCGTTCATTTGATAGAACTGGGCTGATATCTACTGACATGATGATTTCACAATGGTAGTTATATATGAAAAGAATAAAACAACCCCACCCTTGTAACTAGCACCCATGCGCTTGTTATAATATATGTAACCTTTATTAGCACTACTGCTATAAACTATGATTTTTCCTTTGTTTCTCTCCGTCCATCTGCTTGGGAAAAGCTCAGTCTAGATACATGTTAAATCTTCCATGCAAGATTTTTATGAGCTCCTGTCTCAACATGAATCATGTCTGCTTTCACACGGAGGAAACCAATGTAAACATCCGCCTTTTCCTCCTTCAATATTTCCCCTATGGTTTTTAACATACGATTTTGTGTGTACAAATAGTGGAATTTTGGGATTTTGTTAGGAATTTTTAGGAGGCCAAGTGCAGTAAAAGTTGAAACAATTAAAACATTAGGGTGAACGTAAAATGCTTTTTATGAGGCTTCCGTCATGTACTCTTTTCAATGATTTCCTCTGAGTTGATCCCAGGAAATTCATTTACCGTTTGAGTATGTTCCTTGTGCTTTTTTTTAAATTGCTTCGTAAGCTTTTCCTGGGGTTCCTCTTAATGAAATCCACAATCTTTGTAAAGAAAATCTGGAGAATTTTGTAGTCTTGTAGGAACCATTTGAAGGTATTAGGGAAAATTTCATTATAGGGATTTCTTCATAAAACTTTTATGAAACTTCAGCTTCTTTGGTGTCGCTTGGAGGATCTAGTGCATGGCATGGGTAGAAAAACGTTGTACCCGGTCCCGTAGTACTTGTAGAGGGCGATTGGGAACAGGAGCAATCAGTGCTTGTAACATTACTGGGGTCTGGATTTTTAGAAAGCAGTACCCAGCATATGTGTAGACAATTATACCCGAAAAGGGTATACCCAGGTACTTATATACGAGAATTGGTCAGATACTTGTTAACAAAGGTTTCTACTACTAAAATAATTTATCTTATGGTAACCACAGAAATATTGAATTTGTTGAATAAATAAAAAAATTTCAAACTTTTCAAATTTCCCTTCTTCCAATGAATGAATATTAAATTAGCATGAATCTTAGCCAAGCGACTCATGTTGGCTTTTCTCCTTAAAGTTTCACAAAACTACAAACAAGTTCTCAACATCAGTAGCTTTGGGCCTCTTAAACTTGCTAAGTTTAACTTAACATTAGTTGTGGGAATTTGTTCGGAGGCACTGGCTGCAAGTTGCAAGCCATATCATGGACGAAAAGTAAATACAAAGTAAATCTAAGTGCTAGTTCAAACTTACATGATCCATGCAATAGCCGCACTTGATCGTGTGTTTACTCAGATCCTTTCTGCACTTTCCCCCTATACCTGTACCACTTTTTTAATTCGAGTAAAATGCCTCTCCTCAACGGGATATCTTAAGCATTTTCTTTGTTTTTCAAATGAATACCTTTACCCAAATGCGACTCTCCGGGTACTCAACTAACCCGTGCGATGCACTAGAAAGTTCTACTAAATAAAATAATGGTCACGTAGGCTCGTCTCAGGTGTCGTGACAATGCAATGTCGGTCCAATTTTTAAGCAATTCTGAAGATGTGTTCTTCCACAGCATTCTATTGCAGCTATACAGAGGAACAAAGAAGATTCAAGAGAATACCAGCACCATCTACTATTTCGATTTTAAGGTAAACGCAGCAATCAAAATTGATTCCGTCTTGTGGCTGAAGAGGGTAGAGTAACACCACATTTCTCCATAAAAATTCCTTAACAATTCCAAGGTCTCGCATTCCAATGAAATTCCAGCCTTCCAAACTTCCAATTTAGTTTCATCCGTCATTTAATATGCCATCAATGACGGTGCTGATGAGACCATAAGTATTAAATGATTTGAGATAAAAAAAATCAACGAAAATTTTAGTCTTATGAATTTGATTATATTCAAAACTCAAAACACGATGTAGCAATGATTTCCCCCAAAATGGCAGCGAGATGTCAAGAGAAGTAAAAATGGCAGCGAGACTTCAAAAGAAGTAAAAATGGCAGCGAGACTTCAAAAGAAGTAAAAATGGCAGTTATTCAATGCTGGGGTGTACAATATGGCGTCTTATAAAATATACAATTTAAAAAATTGAAATTTTCGTCGACTGTCAGATCCACCATGATATCTTTACGTAGATATTTAATGTCACAACTGTAGCGTCATCTACGTTATCCATGACGAAATAATACATCTTCCAGAACAATTAATAGTAACAACTGTATGGAGGATATTTTTATTGAAATCTCGTATGAAATTGATTGACTGAAATTCATTATTGAGCTATACAAAAACTAATTATACATAGATCTTAAATAGTAACAATAACTTTTGATAGTTTTTCAGGTATATTTTCCCTTGTAATGATCTCTCTTCTAAAATTCATTCTCATCTTCATCAGTAATGAATAAGTAGAAACCAAATTTAAAACTAATCTGACTTGAATTATTACCTATTCATTTATTTTCTACGAAATTTCTTCATAATCTCATCTTCAACATGGATATTCTCAACGCACTGTAAAGTTTCATGTTCTTCATTTTCATGTATAAATTAAAATTAAAGTATTCATATAATATTCAATATTAACCTCATTCCATTCATCCGTATAAACCATGTTTTAATAATTTTTTTTATAGTACTAATGTTATATTATATAATCTCCGGTCTTTAATTTTACTAGCACTTGACCATCTTATTATTGATTATAATTATTTAATTATTATTATAATATTATTATTACTATTGTTTATAACCTTTTATTACTTTTTTAGCTCCAGCATTACCCTTACAGGCTTAAAGTTTGCATGAGGAAACCATTGCTTATATTAGTGTTATAATAAACTAAGGGAGCATTGAACAAGATACAGATCATCTGACACAATTATTTTATAATCATTGTATCATTATTAAAATGTTAAAAATGTTGTTTAGAAAGAATTACAAAAGTAAAAAGTTTCTTGTTAACATTAAATTTTGTAGAATAATAATTATTGTTATTACCATCAAGACCTTCCCTTACAATTCCATTCATTATAAATTAAATTATTTTAGCTTATACATTTACACATATTATATATGCAAACTGATTGTAAAATGACCGTACATTGTCTCTTACACATGCGATTGTCCCTTTATGACAACAAGGAATTAAAAAAAATCATTCTGAAAATTCTTTTTGTACTCTTCCACCATATTCAGAAAATTTTCTTACAAGTTATTCCTACATAATTTAATTATTATTATTACACACCAATCCAAATACAGAGGACTTTAAAAAAATTATTATTCTTATACCAAAAGCTCTAAATAAATAAATAGTCCCACTATTAAATACTAATCATTATTATTTTCCCTACATAAAATGATTCACATCCAACGCATTTACTTTTTCCCAGAATATCTCACATCCTGTTGAATAACACAGGCTGTAGAAGATCTTTCAAAATGAGTATATATTTTTATATTTGTGAACAATAATAATGATTTTAGTATGAAAAATCTAGAGGCTATATAATATGTATTGAAGGGTATATTATAGTGATTGAGGAAGAAGGTTATCGAGGAGTGGGAGATAAGTTCGAGATTTCTTCTTTTATCTTCATACCCAGTACTGACTCTTGCCTTGACTTTGTTGCTTTTGCCTTTCCATCGTACTACTCCGGAGCGTGCCCATACTACTATGATGACCATAGGATGAAGGGCCGGGATGATGCTGAAGGTGATGATGGTGTGGGGGTGGTTGCTGTTGTTGTTGTTGTTGTTGATGGTAAGGATCTCTATCTTGTGGAGGTCCTTCGTTGAAGCCGGTCTCATCAACGGTGACATCCCGGAGATCTAGCGGGGGTGGGAGTAAGGTACTTGTGATAGAACCATACGTAAAGCCATAGGGTTCGGGAGGATCTATCTCTTCCGGTAGAGGAGCAAAAGTATCACATATTGGAGTTGGTGGCAGGAGAGGGCACATCATCAGTGAATTGCTACCGGAGTAGCCTCCACCTGAATCCGTAGAGTTTCCTCCTAGTAAAAAAAAAAATCACAAATTTTATTCAACCATATTTAAACGTACGTAGTTCCTTTACTTTATCACACAAAATTTCATAATTCCACATAAAAATAGAAAGGAAATGTAGTGAAATAAAACGTTACTCAAATAGCACATGTTTTTAAACGCTTACCTCCACTCCCGGCACAGAGAGGAGTCACTCTGCATTGAGGGATAGATGGCGTAGGCATGCCAGCTGAGGCGGAGCAACTAGTCCAAGATCCCGAGTCGGATCTATTAGAAGCCCCGGTTTTTAAAGAATGGTGACCATGATGACTATGACAATGTCTAGATTGTCTCGGACTCAGCGTTGACATCATCAACGGACGTAAGGCTGCTGTTGTCCCAGTGTCAGAGTCCGAATTACATGGGTCTAATGTGGACGGTACGTAAGCATCAATAATCCCATTACTAATGCATTTTGGATCCGCTCCCGAACAACCATTGTTCAGATTCCCCACAGCCCTTCGAGGTGGATCAGGTGGACTGTAATACATAGTGACACACATTAAAATGATTTTTTTCTTATTTTATCCTTTATTTCCTCAAGGTAAAGAAAAAATAAATAAAAACAAATTTACTTAACCTCTTTTCACACAAGTCATACATATTTACGAAATTATACAAGAATTTAATTGCAAGGGAACTACATATGTAGAAACAGAAGATTGTTTACCATAAAAGCTAAAATTAGATTACAGTCACGGGTAACTCTACTTGGAAATTCATAGAAGAGTACATAACTTATGTACTCTTATATTTATATGTACAGTTCATGGAGGAAAATCCTTTGACAACATTATTGTAGGCAAGCTTTCACAATTTTTCAAAGTACATATGTACTCATCTCTAGAGAAGTAGAGCTAATGTTGAAAGTACATATACAGGAAATGTATAAAAAAAAACTTGAGGAGGAGTAGGAGGCTTGCATAAGTCCTTAGAGAAATGCCCGCATTTTTTTTACTATACACATTGAAAAATCTACAGAGAGGAACAAAAAGTAAATAGAGGTTCAAGGAATGCAAATAAAACTCTGTATAGTCAAGACTTGAATTTTTTTTACCCTTCTTATATAGATATTTGAACCAAGTAAAAGTACACTCAAAAAACTATAGAGACAGGAAGAAAGAGAGAGAGAAAAAAAAATGCAATTTACGTCTTGGAGCAAGTACAACGAATGCCGACGATGAGGAATAAACTAAGCGTGACGATGCCCCCAACGACTATGGCAATTGTAATAAGCGAGTCCTTGGTCATATGAGGTGTAACAAGGAGTGTGATGTCTCTCATAGAAGAACCACCACCCGACCTCTTAGTAGCGGGGTCAGTGGAGCCATCGGAAATAATTTGATTTGGATTCTTCTCATCATACAATCGATTCCTATCCTGCGTGTCGTCCCGAATATTGAATTTTGCTATTCCTAATGCAGGTTGAACTCCTGGAGCTAATACTTTGAAAACAAATTCATCCGCGATGGACATTGAGGATGACGAGGATGAGGAGGAAGAAGAAGAAGAAGACGTCGACGAAGAAGTGACGGAGTAACGAAATGGAATAATCTCATTATTGTTCAAGTCCGCAGACGACGGTGAATACATGATCGAGCCTCGACGAACATCCTCATGAGAGAAGCGGTTAGCAATTCGACCCAACGACTGCTGCTGCATTTGTGTCCCATGTTGAGACAAACTATTTTTACCTTGCCGGTAAGGAACTTTATACAAAACCCCGAATTTCGGAGGTAATAATATCTCATACACAGGATTCGCTCCTGTAATAGCGGCTAAAGGAGATGCATCCAAAACCGCTAAATTTAAAGTTGTTGGTGCAATAGAGGATGCCGAGAATTCAGCCTCGTCCGGAGCAAGGATCCCTCCAACAGCAAACCCTTTCACAAAGGATCGTACTTCCTTCACACGCTTTAATAAAGGCACCGTCACAACATTAACCAGCCAAGATGTGGAGACTCTCGTCATATCCCGAAAAGAAGCTCGAACTTCAAAGGAGTCATTGGAAACTTGGACATCCGTCTGGACATAAGACAACTCCCCTCTCAAGAGCTCATAATGAGTGAAAGTCGTGGGTGAGGAGTTGCGGTTTTGAAGGAGAAGTTTCCCATGGAGGGGAAGACGAGTAATGTTATAGACCAATCTTGTCAAATGGCCATTTGTTGAGGCGGGCAAGTTCATGAGAGACAGGGACATCAGATTATTTCCTTGTTGAATCCGAATCGGTGCTGCTTGACTCTGGGATGATTGTAAACTTATACTTTGTACCGGCACCGTCAGACTCACAGGCGCCGCCGGGTAATGTCCATCCGACACTTTCAGGTTGATTACAACCGGCGAGACTTGGCCTGAATGGTAGAAGATTACTTTCCCTGCGTCTACATCCGCCTGAAATCATGTAATCACCATCATTTTCTATACATTTAAATATACGTAGATATATCAACCACACCAAATCCTTTATGCTCATTATATTACTGCTACTATACATGTACAGGAGGCTATATCAGTCCAGCCACAGCCTTAGTAATTAGCAAATATATAGATACATACGCAAATACATAGGAAAACAAGATTCGAGGAAAAACCTCAATGTATATTTTACGCCAGCCTACTACCGCCACTTAAAATTATTCAAGCTGTTGAGTTCCTCATGAAATTTTATTTTAGCTCCCTTTAAGTGCTCATTTCCCCCTCAGGGTACATTTTAGCCTGTTGGAGCAATTACCATTATAAAAATTTATATTGTCTGGGCTACTATACTACGGTACAATAGTCGTGGGAAATTTATCCGGCTCCATTCGTTGAATGGCTGGAACACTGAAGTAACTTACACAGGCCAGAATTAGAGAAGATAACATAATAATGTACTTGTATTATATCATATGTTATGTATTATGCGCAGAAAGGAAAGGTAACAAATATATGTGCATAATTAGGACGGGTATACAATAAACATGGTGGTTTGGAAGTTATTAGAGGGCTTAATTGGAATTTGAAGGGGAAGTATGATAAGGGATAATGGGAGAAGGAAAATGTTTGTTGTGAATCCGAGAGAGCATTTACAAGATTCTAGGATGGGTTTTGGGGAGAGCGTGAGTATAGGACCATTATGGAATTAGCAGGCACATATATAGTTTATTTACTGTGGATTTGCAATGTCACATGCAATTAGTTTGTGAAGGGACATTGGGAAATGTGTGTAATGTTGTCTAGGAAAAGGAGGTCTCCTTGTTGGAGAGGCTATGGAGGAGTCAGGAGCAGGGAACAGCTGTTGCAGGTTGTAAATGACAGAGTCGAGTGCAGATGGTCTTGTCCGTGTTTTTGAGAGGAGAGTAAGTTTATATAGTGAAAGAAGAGGGAGAAAGAGAGAGAGAAAAAAAAGAGAGCAAACTGCGTGACCGACCTGGGTGAAGCGAAGAGCCGTGGGTAGAGCCTTGAGAGAGTCAGGCTCAGGGCTAGTGGCGGTGCTCATGGGCGTCGTCATAGAGTCGGACGAGGACAGGAGAACAAATCGGCCATGTGATATTTTCGACACTTCGTAGACGATGTGTGCTGGAGGAGTGTCTGCATCTGAAGTCAGTAAATCGTTCCGGCTTAATTTCCTCCAGTGTTCCTGTCCAGTTCAAGAACAAGCAAAATTGAAATGTCGTATTCCACTCGCTTGCACAAACTCAGCATTAAGTTCATAGCCAATTTCTAAAGGAAAAGAGTTGGCGATGTGGTATTGTATGGGGAGGTTATTTATATATACACACACACACATTATCTTCGAGAATGGAGACATAGCCATTTATCTCCCTTTGCTTTAGTGTTTGTGTGTGTAGCAATTTACAAACTGACAAATCCGTATAGCCTACAAGAAACCACAGCACATACATTTCTTGCTTTTATTCCAAATTATTTAATTCGCCAACAAATTCTTGGGAAACGGGACTTATGTCTCGTGCTTAATCCCCTTTATCTCTTGTATCCTTCCGGGTCTAAATTCCACTCCATTCACGGTCCTACAAAAGCTTAACATTAATTCCCTTCTCACACTCTAATACAAGCCCTTGTCTCACTCAAAAACATGGATTTTATACAAATAGCCTGCAGTGTTTTTAGCCGGAATAGATTGAGAGTTGGGATCGATTCAAGTTCAAGCACCGCATTGGGTTAAAATTTTACGTTATTTTTTAATTTTTTATTATAATTAATTTTTATTATTTCATTACACTTTGGGTAAGATTAAATTTCTTTTTGAGTTCAAATGAAGTTCATGTTTAGTTTAATCAACTTCGGGTTCAAGTTGCTATCTTGTTTAATTCAAGTCCAGGTCTTGTTCAGGCAAGTATGGTTCAAGTACGGGTCAAGTTCTGTAATTTTTCTAGGTCAAGTAAGGATCAAGTTCTGAAATTTTTCTAGGTCAAGTAAGGATCATGTTCTGAAATTTTTCTAGGTCAAGTAAGGATCATGTTCTGAAATTTTTCTAGGTCAAGTAAGGATCAAGCTCTGAAATTTTTCTAGGTCAAGTAAGGATCAAGCTCTGTAATTTTTCTAGGTCAAGTAAGGATCAAGCTCTGAAATTTTTAGGTCAAATATATTTTCAAATTCCGATCTTGTTTAGTTCAAGTCAGGGTCAAGTATGGTTTGAAGTTCTGACCTCAAACAGATCAAATTGGTTCTAGCTTATTAATGTCATACAACTCAAGGCTATTCTATATCAGATCTCTTTTCAATTCCAGGTCAATTCGGGGTCAGCCACGCTTAGAGGAAACATCCAAGCAAGCTCCAATTCCGGCTAAATCCTTCATGAACTTTAATCCGGTTTCCGTTCATATTTCAGAATACTGATTTTATTGGCAAACTACATCAAATCCGACCTCTACTCTTTCTCTCTGGAATCTGGAACCATAGAATACGCTCAGACTAAAAATATAGTAGTATTCATTAATATTTTGGCAGTAGCTCAATATTTGAGAAAGTATTTGTACAAGGACGGAGGGATATAGAATACGAGGGAAAATGTTTGAAACCACAGCCACGTGGATGACCTTCCGGCTGGAGAGACTGAAAAGAAATCTATCTATCCCCACCGGAAAGGAAACCAAAGGGAAAAAATGAGACTGGAATGAATTATGGTTAGACATGGGTGTACATGTGAATGGATCAGGTAGCTAAATATATGTAGCTCTTTTACGAGCTATTGTCGTAGCCAAGAAGGTAAAACGCTGGCGGAAGCCAGAAAGCCTTAGCTTCCCAGCTCCTCATGGGCTAATCGGTAAGTTATGTTCGGGCTAGAATTACAAACGATGACAATAATTGCGACTGGCAGAGCCTTCGGAAGAGATGGAGATGGGGGAATGAGTGAGGAGCTCTCTCTCTCTCTCGCGCTCCAACAAGACATACGTAGTCTTAGAGAGAAAAAGAAGTGAGTATTACCTGAACGACGGCGAGGATGGGTCCTTTCGGTGAGGAGACGTGGAAGGGCTGATCATTGACGGGAGTGATATGGACCGGAAGAGTTACATTGACCAGCCAAGTGGAAGAGCCTGCCTCTTCTTTGGATGACTTGCCACCGCCACCGTTAAGTGTCCAGAGCCAGAGGGACAATTCTAGTAAGTCCTGCGTCGTCTCCGAGTCATCATGAGCATATCTCAAGCCTCCACGATCCACCACATCTAATGAGATTTCCGCTCCTTTGTTTAAACCATTCCCATTCACCGTCAACTTCCCATGTTTCGGCTCCGCCACAAGCACCAACTTCAACACTGGAGTCTCCCCACTTCGCCAAATGTTTCCTTTTTAATGGTACAGAACGTCACACAATCTCATTAATGCACCCGCAAGCTTGTTCCTCTAACTACTTAAACTCACTCCCTGAATAAATTCCCTTTTACTCTACACCCAAAACCCCAGTCCCATTACATTTAAATATTCTTTCCCCTCAACTTTTAGAACCAGCAAAAAAAAAACTATACTCCAAGGCCACTACTTCTCTTACACCTTCCTTCCCCCTTTTACACTCTAAATTCCTACACGAGCTTTTTACTTTATCACCCAAGACTTTCTCTCCTTGATCCCCTACACTTATTTAACATTACCCAATGACACACTTTCCTATAGAGTAAAAGTACCCACCTAAATCCACCTCCATAAATACATAGCATTAATGCACATTTCAGCCGAGCACTTTATTCTACTTCTTAGCCTACAGCCCTCCAAATTCACCCTTAATGAATTCTTCATTTTTCGCGGAAATTATACATGCATAAATTATCCTCACCATTTTCCTCAGTCCTTAAATTCAAATACAGGCTTAAGAAAAATATTCTTCTCAAATCCTTGGATTTTTCCATATTTTTTATTAGCATTTGATTTAGCATTATAGAATTGAAATTAACGGCTGAAAAGAGTTCTTACAAAAAATTTGACAAAAATATGGCTCCAAATTCCTTGTTTTTTCAGAATGAGGCCCATCATAAATAGACGGGCCTCAAATAAATTTTATGGTTTTTTAGGGTCAAAATGCTCATTTAAAAAAAAACTTGATTGTATCACCCGAGGGAAAGCCGCATTCACGTAGCTGCGTAGGAAGAAAGGAAGAAAGTAGATGTGACAGAGTGGGAAGGGAAGGGTTAAAATGATGTATGAATATGGAGTGAAAGTAGAGGCGATTATCACTGGTATATAAGGACGTACAGATACTTAAATATAGGAAACTCAATTCCTCATTTACCATGTTTAAATAGAGGAGACTATGAGGAGAAAGTATTTAAATGGGAGAAAGTGTATGGATGAGAAATGGCTGTGAATTGAGGAGGATGAAGAAATGAGGAATTATTATTCGGAGAAAGTTCCGTCTCCGATTGAAATTCCTCTGGCATCCCTTCCCTTTCATTATGAAGATTAGCAAAAAGGGTATAAAGGGATGACTTGTAAGAAAAACTAAGGTTCTCTCCCTTTTTCTCTCCGCCTTGGAGCCCCAAAGCCTGGATTTTTCTCTCTATCCGATATGGCATTTGCAAAAATCGAAGGGACTTTTACGAGTTGTTATATATCTATGTACAAGTTTATATTCCAATGCTGTAGCTATGTATGTATACATGGATAAAAGAGCGGGAGGACTATGACATGATGAAATATCCAAAGTGACGTGAAACATATTTCATTCTAAGCATGACTCCACTTTTGGTTGACAATTTCTCACACATTTTTTCCCTTCGTCTTGAACGTTTCCATGTAGTTGGAGGGAGCTTGTGTCTCTCCTACCATTCTTTTCCCTCTGACGCTCTCTCTCTCTCTCTCTCTCTCACTCACTCTCCGTTCAAAAATACTGTTTCATATTCAATTTATTTCTCACACGAGGTCACGCCATCCATTAAGGTCTCATTTCCATATGAAGAGTAACAAAGTCCACTTCTGACCGTCTCACCATGATTGGTTCAATTTTCTAGAGGAAATGGCAAAAGCTGACAGTGCGTGTCTATCATCCTTCGCCAGCCTTGTCTAGTCAAATGTTTGGAATTGGTGCGATTGAAAAACCTATGGGAATAGGCTAAAGTCCCCGTATACTTTGTCACTATCCTATCTCTCCCCTACTATTTTTCTTACATGGAACTTTTCTCACCCAACTAATACCGTTCCATTGACAATCAACTCCTCTGATTCCTTGCTCTTTTTAGCTTCTTCGTCGTCCTCCCCTACTTTCCTAATATCATATATTGTATATACGGTGGGATACGCACATACACTTGTCCGCCCACTTCCTCCTGGAAATTCCCAACTTTTCACATCCATTCATTAATCTTTGCTCATTAAGAAAGTATTATTATGCAAGAATGGCAGTCCTTTTCACAGAGTGGGACTGCACCTTACAAAAGCTCTTTTTTCAGCTTTATCATTGGATATATTTATATGAGCGTGTGTATTGGTGCATTTCAAGTTGTGACATATATAAGCCACATTATTGTTACATAAACTTTTCCCCCCTTTTCCCAGCCCTCCCTATGAGAACATCAACTTTCCCCACTCATTTCCAATTCCATGATGACTATACGACTCCGTCTACTGCTCCTTTCATTGGCCTATTTAATTCAGAGTAAGTACATATGCTTGGAGGTAGGTGGGAGAAGTTAGAGCTGGAATTACATGTTATTAACGAGGGACTTTGTCAAAGTTCCATGACATTCAGTCCTCACTCATGTAAGATTTATCTACGTGTATCAACTTAATATAGCTTTTAAAGATAAGAGGACTGCCTTTTACTTTCACCCAGACCTGGCTTAGCTATGTATTTTTGTGTATAAATGTAGGGGCTTAAATAAGATGTTCGCGTGATGGATTTTCCTGGAGAGGTGGAGAGGATGGGGAAAATGAAAGAGAAAGTTAGGAAAAATCTAATGAGAAAAATAATACAATTGATATTAAAAATGCCATTTAAAAAATATCGTTGAAGATAAAACAGAGAAGAATACTGAGGGTAGACAGAATATGTGGATTTGTACAAAAAGTGAAGTCAATTGGGCGGTTACGTATAGGAAAGCGTGGAAATGGAGAAAGTATTTTTTGTGTGGAAATTTCATATAGGTATGGAGGGAAAAAGGGGGAGGAGGAGGAGAGGCTATACAAATATGGATAAGGGAAGATTCAAAGTGTACAGCCCTAATGTGATTTTTTCCGCTGATTTTTTTGTGGGGTACAAAAAAGAAGGATCTCTGCTGTAGAAAAAGATAAAAGATTTAAGCCCTGGAGTGGACAATTGAGAAATGAGGTCCATTTTCCGAGAGAAAGTGGATGAGATAGAGGAGAATGTAAGGGAGATGATGAGGCTTAGGGAACAGTTCATACTATGTACTAAAAAGGCGGGGGCTGAAAACTCAAGTAGTAGTATTAGTCTTACCTCGTTGCTGCATACTTATAAAGTCCTTGATCGCTGTCAAGTTGACATTAGCACTGGAAATTGTAACTTGAGTGCCTTCCTTCAACATCAGTGGCTGGATAGAGACGTAGCGCTGGAGTCCTCCAAGAGCTGCCCCACTCACACTCACATCAATTTCTAATGTGACGTTGTCCAGGGGATCCGCATAGCTGTGTCAAATGAAAAGGGACAGGTCCCGAGTGCACATTAATTACTTACACAAGCTTGAACAAACTTACACCTACAGAAATGGAAACGTACCTAAAACAATAGCGTCCCTATTTTTCTAGCTCTCCTAACCTTTCAAAAGCTTTTAAAGCTTTAGCCTCTCTTTTACCAGAATTATTTCAAATCACTCACAAATGAACTTTCCCTATATTCTGTAGATGCAGGTGATAAAATATTCATCCTTTTGTGGAATGTGTAAGGGTCGGCACGGATAGGATAATTCCGTTATCCTACCCGTATCCTATCCTACCCGAAAATTTCAGATAAATTCT